>VZRV01002663.1:140578-167988 GCA_013398115.1 Falcunculus frontatus
CCCCACCCCCCTCTTCCCCGCCCGCCTCAGGGGAGGGACCCGTCAGGTGAGGGAACGCTCAGGTTTGTGCTCCTCCCTCGGGCCAGAGATCCCCTCAGGTCAGAGATTCTCTTCAGGTCAAGGCTCCCTTCAGGTGCGGGATCCCCTCAGGTGTGGGCTCCCCTCAGGTGAGGGTCCCCCTCAGGCAGGGGATCCCCTCCTGTGGTGGTCCCACTCAGGCGCGGGCCTCCCTCAGGCCTGTGCTCTCCTCAGGCCAGGGCTCCCCTCAGATGGGGGGTCCCCTCAGCTGTTGTCACCTGCCCTGCCTCGGTCACCTCCTGGAGGCCCTGCACCTCTCCTGAGTTCCTTCGTGTTGTGGCAGCACCTGAAATGCTCCGTGGTGTAACATGGAAGCTTCTTCCTGCCCTTTAAGGGTCGTTCATCACACATGGGACTGAGAGTGGAGATAAAATCCTCCACTGCACAGGGCCCGCCCCCTCAAAGGGACCTGGTGGCTGAATGGCCACGCATTTGGGCTGAGGCAGCCCAGCCCTGCAGCTGCCTAGAGCTTGGTCACAAGTCCTTAATATCAGAGAATATGCCAAGAGGATTCATGATCTCTTTATTTTTACAATAATTACCCACTCTGCAGCTGGACTGGCCAGTTGTGAGCAGGGCCCGATGTTCTGGGGCAGGGTGTGAAGAGTTGTAAATGTTGGCACCATGTCCTGTGGGTTTCTTGTGAAAGGGTAGAAATAGGCAAAGAGGAAGAAAAAGGGAAGGGGAAGGAAGCAATTAAAAAAAAAAGGTACAAGAGGGAGGAGAGGGGAGGAGTGAAGCCAAAATAAAACCACAAATACAATGCTGTCTTTTCGTGAGGAGTGTAGGTAGGATCCTGTTTCTTTGAATTGACGTAAACAACCAAAAACGTGTAGAGACACTCCTCAGTGTTCTTGCTGTCCCTGGTCCTTCTCTAGGTCTGTATTCACACCGTTTGCCCTTTTTGCATATTTTTTTCCTGCATTTGTGGGTGGACACCTGAAATGCAGTCAATGACCTTCTACATTCAGTTTCCAGAGAAACCTGCTCAGAACTTGCAGGGGTTTGGAATTTCTGCTGGTTTAAGAACCGCCAACCTCAGGGATGTTACATTGTCCCTGCTGCTCCTCCAGTGAGGCCATGATCATCCAGAGATCAAACACATGTGTTAAGGGAAGTCTTGATAATCCTGAAGTAGAATAATAAACTATTCAACATAATAGAAATGTCACAGAAATTTGTTATGTCTCTATTAAATTTTTCCTGGATTCTAGCATTTGTCCACAATCCTATGTAACAGGACTTTATGTTACAGGAGGCGTGGATTTTGGATTACAGACTCTGGAAGAAAAAGGATCACAGATCAGAGCGTTAATTCTGTGCTGGATTCGTGCCGAAACTTTCCAGTTCACCACAAGGTTGGAATACTCCCTGCCAGCAAAGTTATTTTTCCTTCCCACACGAAAACATTCCCTCCACCTTTGCTGTTCTCTGTCAGCTCAGTTTATCACAGAGCCACTCCTAAGATGTAGCTGCATTTTACCCCTTGCTGTTGAGGGAAAGCTGAGGTGCTGACACCCTCCTGGCAGACCTGGGAGAATCCAGCAAGTAAAAACACTTCAATATTTGTAGGATTGCTTGTGTCAGTCCTAACGTTCAGGAAAAGGTACTTCTAGAAGACATCATAAATTGTCAATAATCCTTAAAAGTATTCCTTTCCCTGCTGGTCTATAAGCCTCAAAAGAGCAGAAGGAAACTCTTATCAGTCATGAATATTTGCCCTGGGCTGTAATTCTGCAGGCTGGGGACATTTCGTTAAGGCTGCAGCTGGTATTTCTCATACAAAGGCAGGAAATACTCTGCATTTCCCACTCAGAGCCGTGCTGTGCTGGCCCCAGAGCTCTCCCAGAACACCAAGGGATCACCAGACATTTATCCCAAACTTTCCTACCTCTCCTCTACACCTCTTGACAGGGAACAATTCTTATGCATGCTGTGGCTGTGCATAATGATTACCTCAAAAGATTTCTTTCAACTTTTTTACTAAGCCATGCTAATTAATATTCATTCAAGAGATCTGCATTCTCTTTCAAACAGAAACCACAAAAACATTTAATTAAGCACAAACAATGTGAGTGTAGCACTGCTGGCCTTACAGCTGGTTCTGCATTGTTTAACATTGCACCATTACGAAATACTTCAGAATTACCTGTAAGCTCTCTCCACCTCCTGGGAGGCTGTAGCTGTTTGTATAATCTCATTATTTCAATCAGATCTTTGTGAATAAAACCAAAGCAGGCTGAGATAACAGTGATCTCTTCAGCCCTGGATGGGGGAGCAGGGCTCTGTGCAGCTGATGCTTGGGGTTCTCACACCTTGCCTGTCTTTCGCTTGTGGCAACACATGAGAAATGGTGCCTTTCCTCTGAATTTCAGTATTTTATGATCCTTTTTCTAGGTATCTTGCAGCTTTTTAATGGCTGTTTTTCTGCTGCCAGAGATCATCTAAGGCCACTGCACAGCAAATCTACAAACATGAAATCTCTGGTTTGTCTTTACCTTAATTAATCCCCAATTCACCAACCTTTCACTGCCAGAAAACATATCTAAGAAATTGAGTTAATAAATCAAGTTAAGGATCACAGTGAAATTGTGACTGTTTGTTCTCTGAGTGTTAGATTTTGTTTGAGTACACATAGTTATTTATATGTACAGTCACATGTGAGCTCCTTTCCTTCAACCTCCAGACTATTCCTGAATGCAAATTCCATCCATTCTTTCTTCTTAAGATAATTGAGGCTGTTTCCTTTGATTCTTTTCCCCTGTCCTAGAAATACAGATTCTTTCCAGCACAGCAAACGGGAAAGGACAAAATATAAATGTGGATGAGTCTCTATTCTAACATCAGGTGACAATAAGCCGTGATAAATAAAATACTTGGCACGTGTTTCAGCTGGAGATTGATACTGCTGATTCATCTTGTATTCATCTGGATTTATCCCTCAGTTAAGGAATAAATTAAGCACTTGAAGTGAGGCATTAGCTCAAGTATGGCCAAATTTATCTGCTTCCAACAATATTAAGAATCTTGCAAAGCACTCCATGGTTTCAGTAAATAATTCTCAGCTTTGGGTGACTTCAGTAATTAACATCATAACTTTACCTTTAAACCTCTACCTTGTTGCAGGCAGTTAAGCAGAGACCATGAGCTGTAAATCTGCAGCAACAGGAACTCATGAGGAGAGGGTATCTGGTGTCAGCTTCCAGGACTCCAACCCTTCAGTTTGCATGACTATCTAAGTGCCTGAACATTCCAGATAACCCAGGGGGTTAACTTTAGGTTGTTTTGATGTAAGACCAACAGGGTTTTTATCTTGAGAGAGCTGCTCCCAGCAAAAAGGAGGGAAGAATTTTAAATGCTTTCCCACAAGGCTGCCTCTTAAGCCAGAGTCAACCAGGTGAAGTTTACACCTCAAACCTTTCGCTTCAATCCCTCCTAAATCCTGCTAATGACAATTCTTTAGAGCAGAGTGGTGGGGAAGCTCCTTCAGCTCACCGACACAGGCTTGGTCGGAGTCCAAGACCCTCCCACCTCTTCCCTGGCTTTTCTTTTGAATATAGCAGCAATAAAACACACATCTGAGCATCCCACTTCCACAGTATGTTGTTGTCACACTCTTCACCTTTAAGGAATTCCAACATATGTTTCCCTAAATGCTTTTTCTCTATTTATTCTACGAAGTTCCCAGAATAAATTTAATTTATTGATTCTGGCAGTTTTCAGTTGGTTTGGACATTTCACATGGGTGATTCCCCAAGCTTAGTGAGAGCAAACTCAGCTTGGAGCAGCTGTCTCCTTTCAGTGAGAAAATGATTGGTTTCAGATGTAGAATACTGAAGGCCTTGGCCTATGTTTAATTTTTTTAAAAAATCCTGCTCTTAAAAGTGAAAAAAATGAAAGTGCATCATATGTCACGGGACCTTGCTGCAGAAAGGTGTTTTTCTGGGCACGTTTCCACGCACAAACTCCCAGTGCTTGGTTTGTTCTTCGGTGTGTCCAGCCTGGAAGTAAGTGGAGTTCGTTGCAATGAACTGTGTTGGCAGAATAATGGGCTGAGTTACAGCATAATTTTCATGGACAGATTTGAAAGCTTCCTTTCAGTCTTAATAAATGTAAGGTTTAATCAACTTCCAGACAACTAAAGCAGCAACAGTACAAACAGCAGCAGAGCTGAAGCCCTGTCACTGCCTGGTGAAGGAGGCTTTGCTGTTCCTTGATGTCAGTGGCCAATGCCTGTCAGAGTGAAACAAGAAGAAGAAACCAAACTTCCAAGAAGGGTATTTGGAGCCAAATTTTTGGCTGGCAAGGCTGGAACAAGGGGAATTGTGGTAAGGAAAACCCAAATTCTCCTGCTAGCACATGATAACTTGAATTTTTGACCCTACTTTTTATAGTGGCCTCAATGTTGAGCCTGGAAACAACTGCTCTTGGGAGAGGAAGAGAGTTTGGTTAGGACATTTCTGGGTCACTTCGGGTTTATATCTCACTCTTTGACTGAATTATATATTCTAGATGTATCTGACACTCTTTGCAAAAATTATTCCCACTTCCTACTTACTAAGGGGGTTCCTTCTCTCAAAAAGGAATGACATTTTCTAAGGAAAATTTCAGTTGAGTGAGTCAAAAGAACTTTTTGATGAAACTTCAAATATCACCACCTTCTCTTCAAGCTGGTCTAATTTTGTCTTTTTTTTGTTAGAAGAATATGCTTACATTTTCCCACTCTGTACTCTTGTAATACAAAAAGGTACAGAGTGATATTATCAAGTGACAAAATAATTAAGTATGATTCAAATGTTTATACCTGGACTAAGAAAACTGTAGATGGGAATCACATACCACCCCTTCATAGATAAATGTCTCTGTGAAGCCTCCATGGAGGGGGCAGGAGGGTCTGTGAGGGTGCTGATAACCCACTCTGGGACCACATAAGTAAAATAAAAACCACACAGAGACCAGGAGCAGAAGAATTTAAAATAAGTGACCCAGAACTGGAGGCAGCACCCTCCATCATATCCAGATACAGAGGTTTTTGCAGAGGCAGTTTTTGATCCCAATTTGTGAATTTTAATTTGTTGCTAAAATATTTTAAGTCTTTTAAAGTTTTTATTGTTTTCAAATATATATGTAACTTCTGGTAAGCAGAAGCTGTGGTTAGGTATGGCATAGTTTGGACTGGCAGTTCAAAAACCTCAGGCATCCTGTGCTCTTTAAAACTAAACAAGTGAAATGGTCTGAATTAGCTAATTATTTTAATTGCCAATCTCTCAGTTAAGTGCAGTGCAATATAGGGGCTGAAATTAAAAAATAGTTAATACTTTTCCAGAGACGGCTATTTCTGGTTGTAATTTCAGGCTGTAGATTTTGGGCTGCAATAAGCATTTTTTCTTCTCCCTCATGGGTTTCTTTATTTCCTCCCCAAACCTCTGTCCTCACTCCAGCCCTTACAACTGGCCATGGTAAAACACAGGAATGATTGTCTTCAGTCATTCTTAGGCTCTGCCCCAAACCAGAGCACATTAACATTAGTGACTGTGAATAAATCCTTCCTGAACATCTTCATCTCAGTTTTAATAACAGGAGACATTTTCTCTTGTATAAGTACTTCCTAACTTGGTCAGCTTCCATGGTTTTCTCTCCATTTTTTTTCCCTGCTTAAAGAAGTCTTTAAGTTCTACATCTCCTACATCTCTGGAAATGCTTGCTAGCAGCTGCCATCTTCCCAGTTCATCTAATCTTACACAAGAAATTCCATGTATGTATTTTCCCTTGGTACAGATCTCCCTCCACCATTTCCACACCAGCTCACATGTTGTCCGTGGAGCACCTCTTCCTTCCTTCCACTTCATTTTCCTTCACCTGATTTCTCAGGCAGTGGCATCATCTCCTTTGGCTCCATGGCCCTCACACAGGTCATGGGAAATGTAATATTTGCCTTTAGTCACCTTACACTTGGAATAAATCCATTCTCTGTCCTATCCGAGCATGGACACAACACTGAAGCCACATTCAATGCCACAGATATTGAAGATGGCAGAGGAACACCCGTCAGGGAAGACTGAGCTGTATCTCATCTTTACAGAAGCAGCTGCTTTGTTTCATCACAAGATTTCCCACCTACCTCAGCATTTTTTACCACACAGCTTGCAGAGTTGCACGCAAAAAATATGGTAAAAGGATGAGAATCAAATGCATTTGGCTCATGGGAGTCATACAAGAGCTTTGGTTTGATACTAGAAATGTGCACAGTCAATTACCCATTAGGGAAGATGATTACAGACACCCACAAGGCCAGAGTGGCAATCCCTGCTCACCATGGCTGTGGAAGAAATGTAATGGATGAGGGAATTAGTGTCAGGTTTGTTCAGATTTCTCCTTTAAGACCGCTGATGTGCATTTTCAGGGGCTTTCTCCTATTTCTCCTGACATTTACAAGGCTAATTTATTTGTTACTCATCGCTGCTGTAATCAGTGCTTTCATTTCCAGCCTTCTGCTGCTGGGCGTATGAAAAACCAACCAGAGGTGAAACACTCGTTGCTTATTAGCACTTTATATTCTGCTGGAAAATCCCGAGCTCAGGGCACAGCGCTGTGTGTGCCCGGTGGCTCCGG
Organism: Falcunculus frontatus; assembly: GCA_013398115.1. NCBI lineage: Eukaryota > Metazoa > Chordata > Aves > Passeriformes > Falcunculus > Falcunculus frontatus. The sequence goes on from VZRV01002663.1 coordinate 147,269, forward strand.
CTCCATCCCCCGTACTCAGCGTGGGGACCAGACTGTGATGCCGTGTCCCAGCACATCCCTCTCCTCCCGGGGCCGCTCCCGTGGCCCTTAGCGCTGGAGTTTGGCACGTCGCTATGGCGACTCCGCCGCCGCCGCAGGCAGCACCCAGCCGCCACCATGACAGGTCGGTGTCCGCCGTCTGCCGCTCGGCATCGGGGGCGGCAGGAGAGCGGCGGCCACACTTTAGGGTGCTTTGCAAACCGAGCTCGTAGGCTTTCCCTGTGGGCCCCTCGCACCGCTGCCCTCCTGCAGCAACAGGCGCCCTGAGCATTCCGCTCGCAGACAGCACCCTGGGGGCGAGGAAGAGATGGGGGTGACTCTGCTGCGCCGGTAGGTGCTGGCAAAGGGACCCCGCTGTAGGGCAGTGCCGTGGTGCTGGGTCACTGCAAGGGCTGAGCTCAGCCGGGGTATCCTCGGGGAAGGGGGACAGTCAGGCAGAGTGCACAGGGGTGTGGTGCCAGGCAGAGTGCTGCCAGGGACAGTCAGCAGCCGCTTCTCTGCAGCCAGGTGTGTTTCCCTCCTTGCTCTTCATTAAGTTAAGGTGTAAGATGAAGAAAAAATAGCTACATCGCATTGTTCTGAAGTTCCGCAAAGAGCCAGGGGAAAAAATGGACTTCCTGTAGGGCCGTGCAAACTAAGGCTGCATTTTACCAGAGACCTGACAAAAGTCGCAGAGCAACGTCTGGAGGAGGACACGGGGGTCTGTACGAGCCTCATCCCCAAGCGCTGCGGTAGAGACGCACGGGAGCAGCAGCCTCTTGCCCTCGGCACCGAGAGCTGCAGCCGGAACGACTCTGCACCGCCTGCCTCCCTCTGCCAGCCTCCCCGCGCCCTGGTAGTAGGCGGCTAAAAACATCCAGGGAGGCGAATACCGACTGCGTTATCACTTACGCAAACCTGGCATCGCTGACGTAAATTTAGAAGGGGATTCAGCAAATAAAGGCGGCTCCCGCCAGCCCGCGTTACCCCGGGTACTCTGCGCGGGCTGTGCCTCGCAGGACACGGCGAGCAGATGGGGCTGCCCCCGCAGCTGGGAATCCTCCCTGGGGTTTGTAAATCCTAAGCTTTGAGTTAAAGAAGTAGTGGGATGTGATGGTGGGAAAGCGATGCTCCCATCTGGCAGGGGTATTGAAGAGACTTCTCGTCACAGGCATGAGCTGCTCAGAGGTCATGGCCAGTGTCAGGGTGGGTACAGGTTGCTCAGCTCTTCAGCTTCCCCAGCAAGGAAGGGCAGATACAAGCCAGCAATGTGTGGCACGGTGTCCTGAAAAACCCCAGCCGTTGGCAAATATTGGCAAGACCCCCCCGCTTCTCCAGGAACTGCAGAACCCAAAAGTGAGGGAGGAACTCAGCAGTTTTAGTGTATCCTATATTTGTATTGCTGGAAAAACATCCTCTGTGATGGGCTGTGACTCCATCATACCGAGGGACAGATCCTGTCCTCGGTGTCCAAGACTCATTCTGGACACATAACTACTTTTATTTAGCAGTGCTGTCCTCCCAAATAGCTGTTGAATGACCATTTCCCGCAGCTGGAAAATGGAGAACTGAGGATGAACTCTTAACAGTATTTTCTTAGTTAATATTTCTAGCTTTTATTTCCTAGCAAGGTCCTAAAGAACCTTTCTTTTCCCCTCTCCTCCCAAGGTCCATGTTTTCTCCCCTGCCGGGCTTCCCGGCACCCGCAGCACAGCAGGAACCAGAGCTTTGCTCTGCCGAGAGGGAGAGACACTAGCAAAATCACTCGATATGGCTCAGTCCAGCGGATCAGGACAGAAGGGGGAGCCCAGGAGACAAAATCGAAGAGCATCCCACCCCGCCGGGCTCCAGCCGAGCTCTGGATGTTAACGGCATTCATAGAAACTTGCTTTTGTTTCTACAACCACCTTTTGGCTTTTGTTTATGGTTTATGGGAGACCGCTCTCACCTCCGAGTCTCTGCCCGATTCCCACTGTGCTGAACAGCGGTTCCATTGGCAGTGCTCAGAAATCGCCACCATGCTGCACTCCACCATTGTCCTCTCTATTTATGAGGCGAAACATCTCCTTTTCCCTCCTCTTCCCTTCCACTGACCCTTTCCCTCCAGGCCTCCAACACCCGAATCACCCCCACTGTGCCTCTCCATCCCCTGCCTGCTGTTCCTGCTTTAAACCCACATCACCTTGGAAGTCACCTCAGCAGTCACCTCCTTGGCAGCTTGATGGGCTGGTGAGCACTTGGCCTGCCCTGGGCAAGTCCACAGCTTCCTGGGAGATGGAAACGTTGTGTTTTCAACCCCTTTTAACAAAGCACCTGGAGGACTGATATTTTTAGCAGTAAAGGAGCCTGAGCTGCATTACTGTGGGGACTATGAAGTGTCCCAGCTCTGGATGGGCCTCAGGGACACTGGACAACTCCCTGACCCATTCCATCAGCTGCATGGAGTAGATGCCTTTCCCTGCACTCCTCAAGATCTCTGGCAGGTGCAGAGATCAATGCCCACCACAAACCTGACCTGATGAGATTTGTTTAACATTTCCTAACAGGCCAGGCTATGCTCTGAGCCCATTTTCACATAGTGCTGGTTTGTACTTCAATATCTTTAGTTGCCTCCTGTTTGTTGTATCTCTGTTTCAACCCCTCCAAAGCCAGGCATCAGTTACTGACTCAGGTGCATCTTAAAGCACGGCTCACAAATACTGTTCTGCCTGTACCTGCCTTAGTAATTTCTAATTTATTGCTGATAATAATTCGTTTTCTTCTCCAGATACCGACAATATGCCCGTTATAAAGTATCCCAGGATTAGAGACCCTCTCTTTTATGAATGGGACAGGAAAGCCCAGAAATGTGGATTAAGACACACAATTTATGCTGTAAATGGGGATCAGTATACTGGAGAATGGTTGGACAACTTGAAACATGGTAAGAGAGATAATTTTGAGAAAATGTAGCAACTTAGATGTCCTTGCAGAGGTTCCTAGGGGCTGGGAGCAGTTAGTGGTTCTATATGCTCCTGGAAGAGCATTCATTCATGTATGACTGTATGTACACACACACATTTATATATATTTGATTAATGTAATCCAAAAATGCAGAAACATTTCTAATAGGTAACTTGAAGAGCTTTTGCATGCACTCGGGCAATTACCTAAAATATCTCTATTACAGATGTTTAAAAATCCTTTCAAAATACAGCAAACTGCAGTCAGCTCCATGCACTGGGATGTGCCCTGGCTGCACAGTCCCTGGAGCTTTCTCAGCTCCTGACTTGGCTCCAGGAATCTTAATTTATTCCCAAGATGTGGCAGGGGCTGCAGGAGCCAGAGCAGGGGAAGGAGACCCTGTCCAAGCCCGGAGCAGCCAGAGCAGGACAGACTTGTTTACAAGCAGTAAACTGGGGTTTGGAAAGATTTCAGTGCATTCAGCAGAGGCCACACAGGAAGCCCCTGATCAAGATTAACGATGGTTCCGACTTGGGAAGCTAAACTGAATCCCAGACATAAGCCTGTCTTGGTGCAGGGAGTGCTACCCTGCCTGCAATGGAGCAGGAAGGGCAGCCCTGGACACCCTTCTCCTAACCATGATGGTCTCCCTGTCATTCCTCTCGTTTGTTAAACAGGTAAAGGCACCCAGATATGGAAAAACACAGGAGCTATTTACAGCGGTGACTGGAAGTTTGGGAAGCGGGATGGTTATGGCTCATACAGCATTCCTGACCCAGTGACCAAGGAATACAAGAGGGTGTACACGGGCTTGTGGGAAAATGACCGAAGAGGTGTAAGTGAGATTTTCTGCATGTGCCAACAGTGAGGACCCAAAACACGGGGAAGAGCTGGGTGCACATGTGCAAAAAGATTACTTAAAATACTAATTTTCCCAATACCGAGGCTGAATTGAATGGTCAAGACTAAAAATCCAAGATTTTTATGGGAGTGCCATCTCCTTCCTGGGAGAGGGAGTCATCCCCACCCATCTGCTGGTTAGCAGGCTACAGCCCCAAGCTCCCACCAGCTGCCTCAGAGCAGTGGTTACTGCTCAGACTCACCTGCAGTTCGGGCAGGCAGGATGGGAGGTTTCACATCCCATCTCTTAATCCTCCCCACCCATCCCTTTCATTCCTCTTATCCTTGAACAAGTCAGAAGAACCTGTATTATAAGCACTGCCAGAAAATGTACTTTCTTCTGGGAGTTTTACAGCATAATAGGCAAATAACTTGAGTTCTCTTGGAAATTAAGCCTGTCACGTAAATCACTGGTTTTTTCTAAAAGGGACATAATGAGAAAGTCATCTGGTAGAAGTGACTGCAATGCACTGTGCAAAATCCTTGTAGGAACGTTTTTGGATCTGCCAGTGGAAACCTTGTGTTTGTCTTTGTGTCTGCTCTTAAATTAAACTCATCTCCACCAACGCTTCTAATGGGCGTGTGGCTCCATGGCTCCTGTCTCTTGGAGGGAGCTTCCCTTCCTGTTCTTTAAGGTCTTATTTTGGATAATTGAGCTTTGGTGAAAGATGTATAATAACATCCAAATACCACTAGGGTTAGGTATTCTTCTAAAAAAGTTTCTCCCTTACATCCATGCAGTTTAATAAAATCAATACTCAGAAAAATCAGTTGTTTCTAGAACTAGTTTTATTATTTGTTCAGGGAAAAAAGAACACTATTCCAATGGGAAAATATGTTCGTGATATGGAAATATTTCTTATTGGTATCACTCTCTGGCATAGGGGGTACTTCTGGACTTCTCTTAAGGGCAAACACGTACCTAAGACAAACGAGGGCTGGAGTTTCCTGACACACTGAGCTGGAAACGTCATCAGGGTTGAAAGACATGAAATCCCCATGTTGAGAGACACATCCTTTAATGCTGCCTATCCCCAGGCAGGTTTATATACTTGTAAAACCCGCTTTTAGCTAAATATTAGCAGCAATCATGCCAATAATAACACACTGAGATATAAACCCAGGGTTTTGTCAAGGGAATAAAACTGTTTGCCAAAAAAAAGTCCCACACTACCACATCTCATTTCCTTCTGCATGAGAGCAGCCATGGAGCTGGGCTGCCAGCAGCCATGTGTAAGAGTAATAAAAAAAGGAGTATTCTATCAAAGTGATGTCCCAAAATTGAACACTGACCGCTTTCAACAGAGCAGATCCTAACCAGCCATCTCTGTGCTGCTGTCCAGGGCCGGGGGGTGTTCTTTTACCCCAACGGGGAGTGCTACGAGGGCGAGTGGAGCGATGGTTTGCGGAGCGGCTGGGGAAAGATGCAGTACAAGGACGGCTCCGTCTACGAGGGACAGTGGCTGGTGGATCAGCCCAACGGGAAGGGTGTGCTGCGCCTCCGTAAGTACCGACCATCCTCACCCTGCCCCCTCCAAGCTGTTTGGTGTCGTGCTGCTCTCCGCGTGTCTCCGCCATCCAGATTTCTGGGTGCTACACTGCAGCCTTGGCAGCAGGGCTGCGGCCGCTCCGTGTCATCCCTCCCCTCCTGGTCTGGAGCTGGAGGCAGCACAGGCTGAGCAAGGGCCAGCACTGCACTGCTCAAACCCATAAGCCCACACGCATGAAAGGTTACTTATGCTGTGATTTACATTTAAATGACTGGGATGGTTCGGGTTAGAGATAATATACTGTTGGGTCAGAGAAGAGCAAATCTCTCTTTTCAAGCCAGGCACTTTGCCAGACAGGCTTTCTAGCTGTGCATGCCAAAGAAGAGTCCAGTTTCCAGCACAGGAAAAAAAAAACAACAACAGTTTTCTTTTTGTGTTCACTCCATCCCCTCTGTCTGCTTCCGACAGCAGCTCATGTTGAGTGAACGCAGGGGTTTCATTAGTACACAATCCTTTTCCATAAATAACACCAAGCACATCATGGATTGGAAATGTTAGGGCCAATCTCAGCATAAATACAGAAATTTAGATTTTTTCCCCCTTATTGTCCTTGAAGTTGAACACATTTTCCCCCAAAGCCAAGAATCCCAAGAATCTCTGCAATACCAGGCATGGCATTCCAAGAACATCTGAAGAAATATTATCTCCATATTATTATTCATCTATTCTATTTTTTTGCTTGAAAGTGATCTCAAGGCTAGTAATTAGCTAAGCAAAGCAGCTGGGAGGAATGAGCACGACCTTCACTGCACACCACATGCATGACTGTGCTCTCTCTGCTGACTGTAAAGTCGCTTTGGACCGATGGCTCATCCGGATGAAATCAGCACCCGCTTCCAGAGGGAATCTTCCACTGATCCGCTGCACTCCCGTCAAAGGCCCTGTTAGTTATAAACCAACAGCCCCTGCAGGCTGAGCTGTGGCTGATGCACCATTTCAGAGCCCAGTTGCCTCCAGCGTAGCCTCCAACTGATTGTTAGCTGGATTCCTTTTGGTTAAAATTAGCCGGAGCAATTATTTCATACCCACAAGCTTAATGCATTCAGCTCAGCTGCTGGAAGTGCGCCCACGTGCCGGCAGCTTTGCCATGTGAAAGAAAAGGAGTTCTTCAGTGGAGGTCACGATGAGCTGCAGCTCAAGATTAAATTGCTTGTAGTGGCAGCGTGCCCAGCAAGGGTGAGCTTGGCTGAGAGCACGGCGCTGATCTGCCGCCTCTGCTACATCCATTCCCCAACAGCTTTGTACCAGAGCACTTCGCATCCACAGGCATCGTGGTTGTGAGCAACACAGCCTCGGGTGCTCTGGGAGGAGAGCAGATGGGAGCAGCCGGGTACCACGGTGCAGTCAGGATGTTTGCTGCCCCCTCCTTTCATCCAGGGCTGTGATTTTGGTGGTTTGTCACTTGTCGGTGGCTGGAGTGCAGAAGTTGAGCTGCTCCCACCTGTGGGCAGGGCAGGCTGGTGCTGCAGATAAGCACAAAACCAGATCAGAGTTGAAGATAACCATCACCACAGCTCCAGCCTGTAAACCAGACCCTGCCTGAGCAGCCCAGCAGCCACATTCTCCAGAAGCGTTTTTGGTTTTTCCCTCTTCCCTTACAGCATCATGGCAGGCCCCAGCTATCTCTGCAGCACCATGTGGTGTGCCCTGGTATTTCAGCCACTTCTTGTGATGAAGAATGGCAGAGTTCAGCTGAGACTCAAAGGTATTTCCACTAACATGGTCAGAAGTCCCCATGGGTTTGGGCTTAGAAACACTATATGTAGGAAAAAGAAGTGAGCAGAGGACTCTCTTAGTGACAGCAGGGTGGTCTGGATGTATCCCAGCCCCAGCATCACCATGGGTATGATGTTCCTTCTCAATCAGCATCCATGGATGAGGCTGCTCTCTTCCCCTTGCAGCTCTGCTTTCCCTGTTAGTGATGGATGGGTGGATTCCTGGAGAGCAGCACAGAGCCCAAAAAAAGCCTCTCTCAGCTTGCGGAAAAATGCCAAGACAAGCAGTACAGCTGGAAAAACAGCCTGTAACTGACTGCCTGAACCGTTCAGACTCTCACAGCAATTCTCACCCCGTAATTCATTGAGGAAAAACTTAACTAAAAGTATTCTTTGAAATCAAGATTATTTTGACTGGACAGCAATCAGTGCTCTCTGTTCCTTGCCTAGACAAGAAAATCTCTTCAAGCCAGAGATCCTGTGTGATTTGTTGCAGTGACAAATCTGAAACTTGTGTCCTGTATTTTTTCATGTTGTGAAGAGTGACTCAGGGAACAGTCCCTTACCCTGAGCACACTCGCTCCCTCCTTGTGTCAGCAAAAAATGAGCATCACTGTGAGAAGAACAAAGCAGGTGAGCACAGTCCTGGTTCCAAGTGGGCAAGCATGGGCTCCTTCTACAGCATTTTCTCCCTCTGTGGCACAGCAAATGGAGCACTGCAAAATCAAAATGACACACGGTGCCACAGCCACCTTGAAATTACAAAGAGGAGCCAAACACATGATCTCCTCTGCTGGTTTGCTCTGTTGATTGATTTCATTTGTAACCCCTTAACGAAATGGTGTAAATTTCAAGGTCTGTTCATGTATTTTATTGCAGCAAATGGAAATCGGTACGAAGGAGGTTGGAAAGATGGCAAGAAGCATGGCCCAGGGAAATACTTCTACCTGGATAAGGGACAACAATTAGAAGGCATCTGGGTAGCAGATATACCGAAGTGTGGAGTTCTGGTTGACTTTGGCAGAGACAATGCTCCAGCCCCTCCTCAGTGTCCACTCCCAGAGGTAATGGCTTGGAAATTTTGGTGTTTGCATTTATCAGTGCTCAGGTCAGCTATCCAGGTAGCATTTCACTCCTTAAGAGATTTCCCCCATGGGGTGTGTGCTCAGTCTTTTGGCCAGCAGTGTCCTAAATGGCCCCATAGGGACTAACAGCCCATGCAGCCTCTGCTGGAGCCTCCCAATTGCCTACATCTGAAAAAATGCAGTTCTCATGCACCAGAACCGCTCAGAGACCTGATGCAGCACAAAGGAAACAGGGACAATAGAGGCAGAGACAATAGTGGGATTTGCGTCAAGACCAAATGATTTCACCAAGCCCAAGTGCTGAGGCTGAGCAGACCCTGCAGGAACCTGAGCAGCTGCAGTGCCAACAGCAGCTCTTTCCTCCTGTCAGGGCTCACCATGTCTAGCAGCCCAGGGGCAGATGGGTGTGTGCAGCTTCCCACCTGGGACCAAGGTGGGTAGATGGTGTCCTAGAGCCCACATCCTCTGCTCCTCTTTTCCCTTGACTGACACACACACTGCAGAGGAAGAGCCAGGCCCTATCCCCATCCCAAAGACTTGGTGAGACACAGACACGCTGGGCCATCAGCCTGGCAGCCACTGGGTCATTGCGTGTCACTTTGGTGCACGACCTGGAGGTCAGAAGAGCCTGTCCCCAACTCTGTGCCCTTGGAGGAAGACAGGAAATGGGAATCAGCAGTGAACAGTTGTGACTCCAAGTGACAGCTGTCTGTAAGAGTCTCAGCTTGAACCCCCATGGTCTGTAAACTGCAGCTGTGAAACACAAAGGCATCAGTTTCCAAGGGATGGTCAGTGTAGGATGGGGTGGGGAAGCTCCCCTTCACTTAGAGCCAAGCAGAACCACCCTGGATAACCACAGCACACTACTTTGCTCCAGTAACACAGGGCATAGCATGGCCCCATGGCAGGTAAAGCCACCCACCTTCCTCTGGCCCAGGGACAGGGCTGTTCCAAATGGCACCAGGCACGTGCAGCCTTCCAAAGCTCCCAGCTGTCACATCTTCGTTGCCCATTATTTCAAATCTGATTTCTATAGCCAAGGGCCCTTTGAGCACAGTTTTGACAAGCCAGTTAAACCAGGCACATCCACGGCAGTGCAGAATAATAAACCCCAAATACTCACCAGGGAAAAATAACCTCTATTTTGCAAAAAGAGTGAAAGGAGCAGCACTTCTGGAGCTAAAAATATTTACTATATGTGGTTTGTCAAAGGTCACTGAGAAGAGCCTCAACGACCCAACAGCCTGGGATGAAGTGCTGGTACATTAAGGCAGGATTGTGCAAGTCTGGCTGTTTATTTAACTCCCTGAAGACCAAGTGATGACCCAATTCTCTTCTGCTCCATAAGCAAAAACAAAGCACCAACTTTCACTGCTGTTATTGTGCTTTCAATGGGTAGAGAGCCGTTGATCTCAGAATATGAAGGAAGTAATAGATAAAAGGAGAAAAATTGAATTCATGTTTTCATATGCCTTTTGTCACCAGCACTCCCTTTATTAAAATTACAGGTGAGGCCCAACAGGCTACAAATCAAAGCTACTTTTGCCCAAGAGTGTGTTTCGTTAAAGTCACTCAGAGCTATTTCAAGGAGATGAAGTGATGTTCAACACGCTAATAAAATTAGAGTAGTGTAGTTGTTTCTAAAACAATAATTGAAAGGCTGCAATATGAGCTGAAGTCCTGATAGGTGGGAGACTCCCCCAATAATGCTCAAGTAATCAAGATCTATAAAACCTTAAGCTTCTTCAATTACACTGCATAACTGATTTGTATTCTTTTTATTCAGATTGAACTACATGATCCAGCTGGTGTTTTAGCAGAGGCCCGGGCAATGTTTGATGACAGCCATAATTAATAACCAGATGCTGAAGAAAAAAAAAAAAAGATTTAAGAGCATGATCCTGGGTTATTTATTCCTTCAAGTCTCAAATCCCACAACGTGGTTATCGTGTCGAGGTCTGCCTCACCCTTCCCTCAAGGCTGTTCAGGTACACTTCACTCTGCTCAGTAGCCTCCTCCCACCCCCATTATTCTGGAAAAGAAAGGAAAAAAATTAAGGGGAAAAAACCCCAAAAGACAAGCACCCAAACGCTGGAAGACAGGCAGAGTGACTCTTTGTGCAGCTCCTCTGACTTATTCCTCCTGCAAAGAAATCACACTCCTGTTGGTTTCAAGGTCTGTGCTTTAGAGAAGGAGGGTTTCTAGTATGTGTTCTAAAAGCCTATAGAAAAGTACAATCAAGTAATTGTGTCCCCCGCTCCCCCCAAACATAGCCCAATACATACCTGTGACCCAAGATGTCTTTTGAAGTTACAACAGATCATGTTTAAAATAACATTTTAGGCCTCTAGATAACAAATAATCCGCAACAATTGAGTATATTTTATTTCATGAAAGTATTTTATACCCAAATAAGTGATACACAATAACCAATGTTTAAAATGATTGAGGTAAATGCCTAACACCGTTAGTATAAATAAGGGATTAAAAAAATTTAAGTGCACTCAATGTTTAGATCCATGTGTTTGTGTCTGGTTACTGCCTGGGTACACAGTGACAAAGGTACCCAAGGCGTAACTTTCATGACCATTTTCACAGGTGGAAAATGAGAAAAACATACTTGATATCATGGCTTAAAGTGCAGAAAATAGTCAGAAAATTAGCTGTAATAACAGCGCCATTAGCTCAGAGCTTGAGAAGACTAAAAATAACCGTGTCCCACTAGCTTCTGATTCTGTATCTTTTAAACAACAAGAAAACCCCACACTTCTCAATCACTTTGTAAAAGATCCACAAATCAAAGAGAAATTCAGCTACTTATCCAGGACAGCAAGGAATTTTACAAAATAAACTTGGCAAACTGATTTTCTGGACATCCATTCAGAACCATGTAACTTCTAAATACAAAATTTACAGACAGAAGTAAAATTTTTACACCTGACCACACCCTTTCAATCAGTTGCTCTAGTGTGAATACCAAGTCAGGTTTTCTTCCTTTAGTGGGGGATTTTAGGAGCCCGTTTCCCCAAGACAGAACTAGTATTCCAGTAAAGGGTGGGAAAATACATTTTGTGCCTACTACCAAGATTTTGTGTTTTGGAATGCTGCTTCCTTATTGCCTTTACTAAAGCGATGCCTCCAGTGCTCCATGAACGAGCACCTGTGAGCCTGTAGTTACAATCCTTGCCATCAGATTTACATCAGGAATAGAATATATTTGAAGCATGTAATGCCAGAGCTGAGAAAATCCAGTTTGGCCTCTGTATGCCATGACTTGTGAAAACACCAAGTGGAAAGCTGTTTGCTGCTTGTGAACCATGACTGCTGCTGAAAAACCAAACAGCCCAGCAGGTTTGGTTTTTTATAGTTATGTTTTTAGAATACAAAGGCACCACGGGTGACCTTGTCAGCACTTTGCACTGCGGTGCTGCTGCCAGGAGAGATCAGTCCCCATCTGCTTCAGTAGTAACCACACTCCGCACCTGAACTCCACAGGCACTTCCCACAGTTTGCAAGTACGTTGGGATAACCTGAGATGGAGGTTGGTGTGAGAGACCACATTCAGCCCAGGCTGTTAGGCACAGCTCCTCTGTACTGTCACAGTCTCTCCTGACTCATGGCAAAATCCCAGGTTTCTATTCCACAGTGATAGCTGTGACAGGGAGGTCAAGTTTTCTTCCCTTTGGCTTGAAGCTTGTCTCAGTTTGTGTTCAAAAAACAGCTTTTACCCATTAAAGCCCAAAGCTACTCCATAGAAGAACTGTGTTCCAAAAAATTCAACTCCTAGACACAGCCAGAATTACGGAAGCAGCCCAGGACAACTGCTGGAATCTTTCTTTAACAAACCTCTTATCTAGAAGACCAAATGGAAGTTTTTGCCTAGAGAGGAAATGAACAGCACAGTAGCCTTGCTTTCACAGAGGTGTCTGAAAGAAAGCAGCAATATTAATTACAAATAACCTACTTTCATAAATAAATATACATCAAGAGAAGTTGTCTTCCAGATCCTTTGGAAGCAAAAAATGTATAATGAGTTATTAAATACAACACTTCAGCAAGGAGAACACTTTTCTAAACAAGGAAGACCAAGGCATAGCTAATTACTTGGGAATCCAACACAGAGAAAGCACCTTTTGCTGCTTGTTTCTGAGGATTTATTAAAAATATATTTTCAATATAAAAGTATAAAATAATTACTACTTTGGCTTGGAAAAAAACAGCAGTGGTTCTGATTTTCAAGCAAAAAAAATTATCCAGTGATAATTTCCATCTAGTTCCTTCTTTTTAAAAAAAGATTCTTAAATGAGAAACAGGCAAATCTATCTCTCCAGATAATATGTGCCAGCTCATGAGAACTTTAAAACAGTTATTGCTCTTATTTTCTTCCACGGAAGAGAAGAGTTGAGTCTCATTCCTACTCATGTGGCCACACCACATCGCAGTAAGTCTAGCCCTGGGTGTTTAGCAAGTTACAAAATGTGTAAGTGCCACGGGAAAAAGGCACTGGAGAAATCAGCAAAGTAATAATTACTTGGCAGCAAAACATATTGGGGAAAGTGGTGGGAAAGCTTTCACTCCTACCATCTGTCAGGCTTTCCAGGGAGAGCAGCGCTAGCGCTGAAACCAAGCGCTAATTGCTGCATGTCCCAAGTAATTTGTATCATGCCATGCAATATGGGTAGGACAAGCAGTATCTTCTAGTAAATGCCAACATCAGATAAACAGAGAAAAAAAACCCCACAACTTCTCTATCCATTCCTAACAAATACCCAAATGTACAATGTTATTTTCCATGTATTTATACAGCCACCATTCAGCATTAACGAGAAAGATGCGAGACAGTGTTCACAGGAGGAGGGCTGCACACGCAGTGCAATCACACCCCACCATCCATTCCTTCAGATAGCAACACTTGTATGAAAGGAACATTTCTTTCCCTCTCTAAAGGGTTAGAACAATATTTATAATTATTCTTTAGATGGTAATCAGCAGTTCAACCAGTTCATCCACAGGGAGCCACCGTAAGGCAGAAGCAAAATAGGGGGTTTATTTTCTTAAGCACAGGTTTACGCAAAATTGGTGACGGCTGAGGTGACAGTATCACCTCTGTGATCCAGCTGATCCTGGAGCCGTGCAAATTCAGCAAGTTCATTGAGTTCCTGAAATTGCCTGTCTGTTTTATGGCTCACCAGTGACCGGTAGAAGTGAACTGCAAACACAATGAAAATCAATCCAAAGGGCACCATAATGGACGTCGATGCAATGGCTGCTGCCTGTCCTGATGTGATGGTAGAACTGTTGCTCTGCGTGGTGCTGTCAGTTTTCTTCTTTAAAGGAAGGAACTTCACCCAGCACAGTAACACCACCTCTGCAAGAAAGAGCAAAGTCCCAATGACAGTGGAAAATGCCCACGCGAGCTCAATGTGCCGGTGCATACGCTCGTGAGGAGATTCCTTGACAGAGTTGAGGTTATGCACATTGCTAACAGCCTCTATGTTTGGAAGAATGCAGGTACTTATCATGAGTGCAAAAAGGTGAACTGCAACAAGCACAGTAGTGCAGGCACTGAAGGCTATCAAGAGCCCCTGAGGGTAGTCGTGTTCTGCATCGAGCTGAACTTCCACCATAGCCACCTGAAAAGGAAGGGAGAGAGATGCAGTTACCTACATCATATATTATTTGACTATAGGTTAGTCAAAGTCTACACTATGTTTCTGGAAGATCATCTGATCCAAACAAAGTAAGTCTGTATTTACATTCCTCTTCATTAGGTCCACATTTAGGTCTGAGCTGTCAAGCAAAGGCCCCTGTTTTCACGCTTAACTGTTCTGTTGTAGAGCAAACCCACAACCACCTTGCCACCTCCAGCTCATGCCAGCAAAACAGCTGACCCTTATGAACAGCATACTTGGACTCCTTAAGTGAAATATTTCTTCTTTTGTGTTATATTGAAGACACAGCTTTTGATCTTTCACTTATGAAGTCTTTTGGAAGTATCTACAACACAAGAGGCTGCAAAGGCAGGGGACTGCCTGAAACAACCTCGGTGGTCCGTTCTCCTTGGATATTTGGGTTTAAGTTCAAGTGCAGAAAGTGCAGAAACCTTTCATGAGAAAGGTTCCGTGGAGCTCTCCATGGAGCTCTCAGCTATATTCTTTCACTAAAGTATTTAAGCAGACTCTGGAACACAGATTCACAACATGAAAGTCTCCAAAATTCCCATGGCAGCCAAGCAAGCCCTTTAGAGGCTGGAGGAAAGACAATGTCTCCAGGAAAGGTAACACAGTGCTCCCAGGCATCACTGCTCCCCCAAAGATGAGGCTACTCGTGAAGATGCTCCAGCCCTCCACTACCACATGCAGCCATGTCCTTTAATAATCTTAGCTCTCCAAGCATGTCTGTGCCTAAGGAGTAAAAAATCAGCATTAAATAACAACACTAGGAAACTCATAAAATCAGCTCGGATACTTCTGATAAAGAAAATGAACTAGAATGCCTTTTAACTGGTTTAAAAACTGCCAGGTGGTTTTATGCATATGTGCAATTGATGAGTGACATCAATCCCAAAAGCTCTCCTGAAATGGTCTTTCTTGATAAATTTGCCTTTCAGAGAAAGGACAGTTCCAAAGAGGGAATAATACACCAAGGTCTCCACGTTCAGTGCTCTTTCTCAAAGGAACTCATTAAACAGACAAAATACAGGTAAAATGCAGAGGAAAAAACCTGACAGCAATCTGAAATATAAGCACATCAAGCTGATAGGAAGAAAAAGTCATGAGTAATACGGATGCAGGGAGGCATGGGAACTAGGGCCCAAAGACAGCTGCAAAAGCAGCAGGAACATTGAAACATCACTATTTTGCAAGAGCTGAGCCAGGCTAACCTAGTCCTGGATCCCATCTTCTTATGCATGTTCCAGGACACCAGAACTCTTAATCACTAATGCACCCAATATATTAAGGCAACCCAGGGTTTTGCTCAGACATGTTTCAACAGGCATTCGAGGCCATTTGCCAATTTTTTAATTCCTTTATTGAAAGCTTTTATTGTCATAAGGCTAACCACCCAGCCAACTAGCAAGCAGTTTCCAAGTGTTACAAGAAACTCAACAAGAAATTATATTAATGCATTTATAGTCCTTGCTTGAGGATTTAAAAATACCATTTTTCAGCTGTGGGAAACTTCACATTTGAGAGGATAAATATTTGCTTGTCAGGTCTCTCTTCTGCAGGATTGCCTGTGGGATGTTGGGCTTCCTGTGTTTTTCACAGAACAATTGCAATCCTTCACCACTGAGGATTCATTTTCATACTTAAAGATTTTTCTTGTAAGTCTTCTGCTGTTCCTAGACTCAAAGCCATCCAGCATGACAAGACACTTTAATCCTTTATCCTAGTACTTAGTATGATAACATAAACATGGTAGTAAAGAGCTTCATGAGATGAAGACTTTATTTTCTTTTAAGAACTGATGTATTTAGCTTGCCAAACATTGAAGACATTTTATATTTTCATTAATCAACACTTCCATACTAATGATATCAAGCATCTGATTTTTAATTCCTTGTGTTCATGTCTGGCAGACTAACCCCAGCCTGACCCACAAGTGAAAAATCAGTTCATGTTTTCTGTCTCCTCAAACTCTCAGCAAAGCTAATTTGGGAACTCTTTCAGTGTAAACTAGCAGAAAAACTGCCAACTCTTTTCAGCTCCGAGTTTACTTCCTGGGCCAAGCTTGAGCCAGGCACCTAAAGCAAAAAGCTTCATTTTTCACCATGAGGGCCTGTGCCTGTTTTCTAACAACGAAGCAAAGTGTCAGAAGTTCTTCCCTCCTTTGCTCATGCTGCAATTTCAAAATAAACAGATCACAACTGCTCTTGGAAAGTAATACCTGCAAGAACAGGGCCCTGGTGAGGTCATCTGATATGATCCAAATTCAAACAAAGCCTGAACTCACAGGTACATGCTGATGTTCTAGGCAGCTTATGTTCCTGTTCTGCTTGTTCAGAAGAGCTGCTCAGGGCAGGAACTGTCGTCAGTGGCTGCACCCTTTCCAGTACAACACTTTTAGCACCTTCTCCTTCACCACTTTCGAAGCTTCTCGGAACACTTGCTGCATGATTTGACCGTGCAGCTGCCACGCTGCAAGTGCCCTGCCTTGCTGCGTAATCACAGTGTAATACAGGCTGGAAGACACCTCAAGAGGTCATCTGGGCTAATCCCCAGTTCAAAGAAGAGCTAACTTTAACTTCAGATCATCCTACAGATATGACTGACAGATTTACTACGGCTCTTACAAAGCTGTACATCTGAAGTACAGCTTCTTGACAAAACTAAAGGACTCACGACATTAGGACACAAGACTGAAGCTCTCATAAGCCTTAAACCTGTGGGTATTCAGATGTTTTCAGAAGATAACTGAATTTTGGAACATAACCTTGGTAAGCCTTCAACAGTCCTAGATTTCAGTCGCAGCAGCCTGATTACTACCACATTGCAAGAAATTTAACAACTTGCCCTCTAGAAGAATCTGCACTTCAACTTCTTTTAAAGTTCAATATCCTGACCAAGTTCATTTCATTTACTTATTCACAATGCTTCCATGTCTTATTCATCCAGAGGGACTTAAATAAAGCCCATGCTTTTAAATTAAAATCAGAGGCTTACATCTTTTTCAGAATCACTAGACAGTGCTGTAGAGAAAACGAAATAAAATGCCTTATCTCAAGTAAATCTGTATTATCTATGAGCTATAATTCATAGATTATTTCCTTTCCTCCCCTTCCCCACAAAGATGCCTCTGAGCTCAGGTTGGTGGGAATATAACCCTGAACTGGGACTGCATTTTATACAGTCTAGCACTGGAATGGCTTAAAAGAAAGCTGTGTTGATCAAACATCACAACTGCATTTTTGAGGGTCCATCCATCATTGCTTGTCTATGGGTGGGACCACAGAGGAAACTCAATAATGAGCCGAGTGTCACAGCATCACTGGGAATCAGCTCCTCTGGCTGGCTCCCTCTTTTCCTGACAGTACTATTCACTCCAGAGGCAGAGGCGCAGAGCCAGGCTCTCACAGACTGTCTGCACCATTCATAAAGAGTTATAAACAACTCATACAGAGACTCTGTATGAGCCAGAATAACTCACCGGAAATTAAAAACAGATACGTCAAAATAATGATCTTATTTACTGGTTTCATACAGAAGGGAAACTAAGCATCATTTATCCATTAGTCCAGGATCTTGACTGCAGATTATTGTATGCTGCAGAATGGCAAAACACATTAATATTTGCTGATGCTGACACTGGAATACAAATACAGGATTTCATTTTATTTTGCTAGCAAACATGAAAAGGCAATACCCATGTGATTGGAGCAAATCCATCTTGAGGAGGTAGTACTCTTCTGCACAGTATAACTTATAGCAAATCTATTCAGTAAGTACAAGTTCAGATTATCCAGAGGCTCAGTATCCCCCTTTACATCCTCCAAACTACAGCAGCCACTCACAGCTGCTCCAAGACAGAACAGCAAGAGCCCCAAATACTCCCCACTGCCTGCTTTGCTCATCTATTACCTCCAGACAGGGATGTTCAAAGGAGGCACAAAACTTTCCTTTCGTGACTGGAATAGAAGAAACTTCTTGCATGGGAGAAGATTCTCCAGCACAGCTCTAACCTGGTAAGTGAGGTAGCATTACGGAAGGCTACGTGGAAGCAGAAGCCACAAAACTGGGCCTCTTTCCTGCAGGTTACAAAATGCCATTGTTTTATGTTTTTCTACCAGCAACCCAACTAAAAACCACTAAAAAACTTCTATAGAGACTGTTTTAGTATTTAGACCAGCAAAGTGACCTGTACTAGACAAGGACAATGCTGTCTTGAGGACCTGTACAGCTCTGACACCAGCAGCCCCAGGACCTACCTAACCTTACCTCAGCACCAACTGTTACTATGGAAATCAGTTTCATAAATATTTATCATCACAGTCAGTCTTCTGCAGAACATAACTGAAGCTGTCTTCAGGAGACCATACTGGCCATATTCCAAAGGCAAGAGCTGACAGTTCTTTGATGATATTCAAAGGCATGAGAGGGAAGATCATACAACAATATCTGGGCTATAACACAGAAGTGAGAAATATGTGATGCTCCCCCCCCCCGGGTATGGAATAGATCCTCCTTTCTTTCATGGACTACACATACCCAACAATGTCCAATTTCTTTCCTTACCTCTAACAATTTGGGGGATTGATATTACTTGCTGGCTCCATAAATAGGAAAAGTATACTAAATTAAGATTATAAGCTTCATGGATTTTCCCTTGGGCATATGGCACTGGATGATAGCATCCATGGAAACCTGACTGAAGGAAATGCTCAGGTTTACTGGGGGGAGCTCAGCTCTCACATCAGTTGCCATCAGCAACCCCTGCAACTGTTTCTGAAACTCACACACAGTGGCAAATCCTGATGTCTGAAACAAAACTAATTGTAAACCAGGCTTTTTCTTCTCTGAGGAAACGTAACACTTCAGGGTTTGAAACCTGGCTGAGAGTTTCATACTCCACTTCACTGATCGAGCAATCCCTTGTCTTTGGCATGCCTCATTCCACCAGGGTATACATCACCAATCCCAAGGGAATAAACTTCGCAAAATGGCTGCAGTTTGACACAAAAATAGTCCAAAAAAAAGGCAACAGTTTAGCAGAGATAAATTTAGCTTTTACTAGAGGATGCAAGCACTGTCTAATCAAAGAGCAAGGATCAATGGGGCTGGCATGGAAACCCGCACATTCCACTCCCGACAATTCTCATCAATTCACCGGGTGGTCCTGGATGTGTCACTTAAGCTCGCTCTTCCTTGCCCGATAAGGAAAGGAAAACCCAACAAACTACATTTTTTACCATGTTCTCTCTCATTGTAAAGGCCTGACTCAAGCAGCCTCAAACTGCTCTGAGATGGCAGAACGGGTGTTCAACAAAGAAAACTCATTATCAGAAGCAGCTTGTGAGCTCCCTGCCGGATGCGTGTTACCCAAGGAGAACCGACTCAAACGCATGAACACAGCCGCCTGTCAGTCAAACGAGCAGCACTCCACCACCTCCCGAAGAGTTGTGGTCTGTTTTTAGCCATTGAAGGAGGACAGTGACATTTATTTGACCGTCAGCAGGCTGCTGTGTTTTCCAATAGCATCATTGGAACAATGGCTCTGGAAAGGAGTAGATTCAACGCCTGAAAATATTCAGTTTGTTACAAGTGGGGCAAAAAATCAAAATAAAGCGAGTCAAGAGTGAAATTCGGAATGTATAAACCGTGAAGCATTCTTAACAGCTGCATGAAGGGGCTGAGGACAGAGTTTGCAGCTTTGTACGTCAGAGGTCTGGGCAGATGAGGAAGTCTGTGAGTTACTGCATTTCAAACTATATGGAGCTTTCACATGAGACAGTTCGGGCTACTACGCTGCGCTTCACATCAAACTCGAAAGAAAACACACACGACCAAAAAACCGTTTCTAAACCACGCAAAACACTCCAAATTAAGCAACACCCAAATCTTCCTTAAGTAAAAACCAGAAGCCTCGCAACTGCAAAGGCCTGATGATGGATGAGTCTGAGCGGCACCATCAACTTTAATCAGTTGTATTTCTCAGTTTATCTAAAAGCAGGTCCAGTGCAACAGCTGCCCTTGCCCTCGCTGCGCAAAGCGTGCGGTCTGGGAGAGGAGCGGGATGGAAGCCCCACAACCCGGACAGCGCTGTGGGGCTCCGTGCGCGGCCCCTTCGCTCCCGACACCCCGAAACACGGCACGGTAACCGCGCACTCAGCGCCCCGGGGAGCTGCCCACGGTACACGCGGCAGGCACCGCGGCTTCTGCGGTTCCGAGCATCCTCCGCGGGGGAAATATGTAATAATCAAACAAATCTTGCACTATCTGGCGGAGATAAAAGCCGAGAGGCAGCTCTGAACTCGTGCCATGAAGCGCTCCAAAACAAACGAGCTACCGAAGCGAGCTGCCGGGAGCGCTGCTCCCGCTGCCCGGGGAGGGCTGGGCGCTCCAGGGCGGCGGCGGCAGCAGCGCCTGCACCGCTTCCCACCGCCCCAGGTGCCACACGCCGCACCCAGGGCAGCGCCCGGCCCGGGCCCGGCTCCTCCGTCCTCACCGCAGCGGGCTCCGGCCGGAGAAACAGAAGCGGCGGCAACGCTCCGGGCCCCGTGCCACCCCCCCGCCCGCCGGGCCAGGCCGGGCGCTCACCATGGCGAAGCCGGAGAGCAGCGCGGAGGTGCGGCTGGAGGCTTTCAGCTTGGCGCGGCTCAGGTAGAGCTTCCGCCAGGACAGCGCCTGCATCGAGTGCTCGTTCAGGCTCATGGGCTCGGGGCGGAGGAGCGGAGCGAGACGAGGCGGAGCGGGGCCGGCGGGCGGTGGCGGCTCTTTCCGGCAGAGCGGGCCCGGCCGCGCTAACACCCCATGGCGGCACCGCGGCTCTGCCGGGCCGGGGCCGCGCCC
>VZRV01002663.1:168001-192929 GCA_013398115.1 Falcunculus frontatus
GGGGCGCCGCCCGCCGCCAGGGGGCGCCGCGCCGGGAGAGCTGCGGCCCCGGTTCCTGAGGGCGCTGCGGCCCTGGCGGGGCTGTGGGGCCGAGCCCCGGCTGGAGCCCCGCCCCGAGCCCCGGCTGGAGCCCCCGGCGCGATCTCCGAGTGAGGAGCTCAGCTGGAGTGCAGCTGACGGGAATCTGTCGTTTCCGGTGGGTTTGTACCCCTCAGCCCGGTGCGGGAGCCCCTGCGCTCCCTAGCGGACAGGATGGGGTGTCCCTCTGCAACAGTTCCCTCAGAACAAAACACAAAGCCGTGCCTCAACCTCTTCCTTATGTAGCCTCCTGTCCTAAAATGCTTGAACATTTAACCTACACCTGTCCTGTGGATCCAGAATCCAGACCAGTCAGAGCATCCACCCTCGCTTCCAGTTAAAACTGACCCACCTAACCCTTTGTCACGTAGTTCAGTTTTTTTACAACGTTCTGTAGGCCTAGAGCTCTTGATAAACCCGCCTTTATCAGCAAGCAGTTGATAAGGTTGATTAAGCAGAACATTTCAACATCTACACATGCCAGTGTTGAAAGATTTTTTTATTACCAGGTTCACACACACCCTTTAAACCATAATTTATTTTTTCTGTGTTTTACAGAGAGAAAAGTGAGGCACAGAGCAGAACTCCCTAGTGAACAGTTGGCACAGTTCTGAAGATGATTTCTGAAAAGGTGAGGCAATACACTGTTTGTGCCACATCAGATCTGTGCATCAGAAGACTTAAGGGATGTGTAAAAAACAAACCTGTTGCTTTCAACTTGTAGTTAAGAAAAACAGGATTTTAACACTACAAATATTTCTATTTTACTATTAACTTTACTATTAACAGGCACGTGGATGGTCACCTAGGAGATGAAACCATGCTAGTTCCATTAGCAATCAAAAGAATCGTTAGTTTGTATTGTTTTGACATTTTCCACTTTATTTATAAGTAGGAAACTCACGGCAGATTGTCTTTAACATTTTTGCTTTGTTCTTCTCTTCACACCTTTCTGATTTGCAAGGTCCTTCGTTTACTTAAGCGCTGCAAAGGGACTGACAATCTAT
The DNA here is from genome assembly GCA_013398115.1 of Falcunculus frontatus. Lineage (NCBI taxonomy): Eukaryota > Metazoa > Chordata > Aves > Passeriformes > Falcunculus > Falcunculus frontatus. Next base: position 169,087 of record VZRV01002663.1, read on the forward strand.
AACAACAAGGTCACTTGATGCTTTTCATGTACAAGGCATTCTTTTCAAAAAGATGTAGCAAAAACATCCAAGAAAAATAATCTTAATGATTTGAAGTCTTCAGAGGCATTCCCTGTACCACATAGATCTGATCTCATTCCCTTCTCAGGAAATAAACACAGTTCTCTTGTTATAAACAACTTCGGGTGAGATTTTTATCTACAGGGGCATTAAAACACCTCGGTAGAAGAAAGAATTTGACTTAGTCTTCCCATAAAAGCCTTTGCTGTTCTCTCACTGACTCCACAGAATGCTGACCACCTTCTTTCTCTTTTTTGGGTGACCATACTCCTGTGTAGGATCCATTTGAGTGGAAGTCCAGCATAAGTTAAAATTTAGAGGCGGATTTGGCACTGTTAGGTTTGTGGTTAGACTTGATGATCTTAAAGGTTTTTTTCAACATAAACGATTCAGTGATTATAAAACACTACTCTTTCTTTGTTGTGCTTCAATTATTAAAACCCCCCCCAAAAAACCAGAACAGAAGACCTCACCCCACAATCAACATTCTCTGTGTCTCCCACTGGTGCCTGAGGCTAAGTCTGAGCACCGCATTGCAAAGCAATGAGGAGCAAAGCCATTGTGATTTCTTTATCACTTTTTTCTTGGGAGATATGATAACCATCAAAAAACAGTAACTAGAACTTCCTCCACATCTCAAACAAACATTTAAGTCTCTGTCATTTAGTTCCTGTGGAATCATATATTTAAAAACATTCTGCATTGCTGCTCATAAGCTATGACAAATGTTTCTGTACATGTACATAACCAACATGGATCGTTCACTATTTATTCTTGTTTCTGTGCAAAATTATGGTTGAACTGTAACATCGTGAGGGAGAACTACTGCACTAATAACACCTGGGTCTCGACCTGTTCCCTAAAATCAGATTTCCCTAAAAAAAACCACTTGCAAGAGACATACATCTGACAAGGACTTCAAGTGTCTTTCTAAATAATTGTATTAAAATAGACTCTTTGAACTCACTGTTCATCTATTTTCCTGTCCATCACTCTTATTCCTGTTTATTGGAAAGGGCTTTGAAAGATACAACAACATTAAACGCTGATGTACTGCTGAGTTTGTATTTCATTCAGAGAAACAGTATGAAAAAGGACCTACAGAATCAGTGAAGGCATTTCCAAACCAGACCCATGTGTCATTTTGAGCTTCTGAGCCTCAGTGTTCTAGCTTTGAAATAAACATTCCTTTCCTATAAGAAAGAAAAGAAAAATCGATCTGTTAAACAGAAAAACACACATTAAGGATCAAGCCTTCTTCTGCAACTAAAACATGAGGACCACAGCAGTGCACCCTTTTTCCTTTCTGTTCCATTTTACAGCTCCATCTGAGGTACAAACTAAACAGGATAAATTATTTCCAACTCTATTACTCATTATGACACACCTCTACACTGCCACTCTAGAGTTAGCTGAAACTAAAAGAGTCAGCCATGCTTAATTAACTCTTAGAAATGCTTCAGGGAGTTCTTCTGAAGTCACGCTGGGGCTCAGAGCCGGGGTTTGCTGTCACCTGTGACCCGTGCAATTGCGGAAGGCCACCAAAAGGGTGTATCCTGCCCTCTCCCTTCATCTCGGCCCTCTCCAGCCTGTGGATCGCAGCGATCAAATGGCTACAGAGCTTCAGTGGATTGACCTAATGAAATAATTTTTTTTTCTTAATGGCTGAGTTTTCTGCCGGATCAGGTCACTGAACTGACTCGCCCCGTGGCTGCACCAACACCAGACCTAATGCAGGAAAAGTGAGGGATGTACATGGGAGAGAAAGGGAATGGGTCCTTTCAGCAGCAGGCTGTTATTACCCCTAATTAGAGGTAATGTCAACCCGTTCTCTGGATCATTTATGCATGAACACAATCGGAGCAGGTGGCAGAAGTCCAAGTTTCTTTCCAGAAAGCCCTGAAAAATCTGTACACTGTCACAAGCATACTCACAGTTCTTTTTTTCTGCTAAAAATGTACTTCTGTATTTTCTGTAGGAGGCTGAACAGGTTGGCTGAGTACCCTGTGATTAATGTGATCCGGTGCTGAGCACACCGAGGTGCTGCCCTCGGCAGAGCAGCTTTGCTAAAACGTATCTCCAGCTTCACATGCAAATCAGCGCTTCCATTTGTTCCTGTAACTGCACCCAACCTTAATCAAGCCACCACAAAGTGGAAGTCACGGTAGATCTGCATTAAAACCAACACATCTGAACGTGCAAAAGGCAAGTAAAGGTTTGCCAGCAGTCTCAGGGAGGTTAAGGGAAACATCTTTGCAAATTTCATCTGAAGTAGAGCTTAACGTTTAGTTGATGGAATTTCTGCAGAGGAAAGATTTTGATCTGCCATGTCTAGAAAAACTGTATTTTAGCTTCCTTCATAAAACAGTGAAATAGTTAAATCTCATCTTCCATCTTAACCCAATGTAAAGTATAGAATGGTAGATCTTACAGGATAAACAGTATTTTCAAAAATGTTTTAAGATTAGTCCAGTCCATTCTATGCAATGGGAAGTAACTGTTCTAAAGCTCAGTGGGGTGAAATGATCCCATGTCTTCATCCAGCTTTCCCAAGCACAGTACTTCAGCTCTGGTTTCAGCATGAGCCCTGCTGTACAACATTAATTAAATGACAGCTCCCAGTTCCAAGCTAACGAGGTCAGGATCCAGCGCCTTGGCATGATTAGATCTTAAATAATTTAAGCTACATTAATGTCTAGCAAAAAAAGTTTTAGTGTTTTTTTCAAAGAGTTCAGCCTAGCCCCCTTCCCAAGAACCACCACTCCCTTTCCACAGCTGATACTGTGGTTTTGACATTATATCACAATGTTGATGTGTTTTTCCCATATTTTTGACTGTGAAGAAGGCCAGCCTTATGTTAGCCTTGAGCTGTCCCATTCCAAGCACTGCCTGATGGGGCTCAGCACTGGGCATTGTTGGAAAATTGTGCCATGATCTGCTCAGAGGGGAAACGAGCCCCAACCCTCATCAGCCAGCACTAAGCACAGGAATTTAATATTGCTTCTAAATGTTTTTATCCTGTCTAATGCAGCTGTGGAAATGGGTATTCTCATCATCCACAGCCTTACACATTCCCCTCCCCATTTTTTCCCCAGTTCTTTTAAGTTTGGAATAGGTTCTTTGTTATTGACACACAGATTATTTCCATGGTATAATGAACTGTAGTTGAATAGGTATCATTTCTGTCTTAAAACAAGGTTAAAAAAGTGTTTTCTATTTTTGGAGATCTATAGATAGATATTGTGTTGTTTCTGAAACATTTACTTCCACACTTCCATAATGTGCTCTGGTGTTTCCAGGTGTATGTGATGGATACAGTCCTTGGTGGGTTTGCTTGATACACCAAGAGTCTCAGATTGTCCATGTCCAAAAAAAAAATATTTAGAAAAATGAGTTGATTTTCTTTTATGTCTCTGTTCTGTCTCTTTTGGTGGACTTTTGCAGCATGGATGGATGATGTGTTTTTTGTCTGATGATTCTCTAGTAACATCCATTTATCTTGTATTCTGACCTCAATCCTAGAGATGTACACATGTATTTAATTTTAAGATTGAGTAATCTTGGCTGAAAGGTCGAGATATGTATATATCTTCTCAGGATTATGGATTAATAACACTTGCTCCAACAGACATCTGGAATCCACACTTCAATATATAGCCTATAAAACACTTCCATACCATAATAAAGTTCAATCATCTGCAAATAGGGAGATGTTAGAGAAAGACTACATGATTTTTCAAGATTCTGCAAACAGTTCTTGGCAGAATCAGAAGGAGAAGCTTGCTGCCTTAAATCCTGTTAGAACTCTGTCCTCTCCTGCTTTTATCCATGTGTCATGGATCATTAAAATAGGGATCGTTCCAAAGAGATCAATGGCAAGGCCTGCAAAGTTGAATTTTAATGTGTTTTAAATTTTGCGTTAACACTTAATATATTTCATATAGTACCTAGGACGCTTAACTGATTGCAAAAAGCAAACCAGAGGAGCACTGCCAAAGCCATCAGCCCCGACCCTGGGTTTGGGTACCCTTTGATGTTCCCTTTCTTGGGGGGTGCGGAGGGGAAGTAAAGGATGTCACTTCAGAGAGGAGTCACGCTGTGGAACCTGGGGGCTGTTCAAAACCTGCACTCTGACCCTGCTATTGCAATCAGATGGTCCCAATACTTGCTCAGCATCAATTTAGAGTAGATGTTAGTGGGTGTTGTAGAAATGAGACCCGCCGATAGTTTTAGGAACTGCAGGATCTCCATCCTGCAGATTTTTTGTATCAGCAGCTACTTTATAGCATTTTTACCTACTTTTTCATGCGATTTCTAACTGCCTGTTGTACATGCATATTGCAAAGGCAATTTTGGTTTATTTAACACCTGTTTAACACCATTTACAATACATTCTAGATTTTATGACCGGTTTTCACAAGACACGTGGGTGCAGTGCCGGGAGCGGTGCCGGCACCAGCCGGGGTGCGCTTTCCGCGCCGAGCTGCACCGCACATGTGGCAGAGAAACGGAGCGGAGCCAACACCACAATTAACCCCAAGTCCGTGTACTGTAAGATTATTTTCAAGTGTTTGCTAGATTAATTCGCCACTCTTTACGCCGGCTTTACGCCGTTGGGGTCGGGCACACTCGCGGAGGTCAAATTACCCCCCGGTTAAGCAGAACCGCTCAACTCTTCGGACACATCCCGGGGGCTGCGGTACCAACCCAGGGACCGTCCGCGCCTTTGTGGGGCCCCGTCCCCGTCCCCCCGCTGCCGCTCAGCGCCTGCGTGCCGCGCACTCGTGACCGAACACCGCACGGCGGGGCCGGCGGCCAGCACAGCGCCGGTACCGCCCCGGTACCCCGGCCAGCAGAGCGCCGGTACCGCTCCGGTATCCCACCCAGCCCCCCATCCCGGCCAGCCCAGCGCCGGTACCGCCCCGGTACCCCGGCGAGCCCCCCATCCCGACCAGCACAGCGCCGGTACCGCCCCGGTATCCCACCCAGCCCCCCATCCCGGCCAGCCCAGCGCCGGTACCACCCCGGTACCCCGGCGAGCCCCCCATCCCGACCAGCACAGCGCCGGTACCGCCCCGGTATCCCACCCAGCCCCCCATCCCGGCCANCCCTTTCTCCCCCCCCCCAAAAAAAAAGTCCTGGTGCAAAATTCCAAAACTTTAGCGAGCCCTGGATGGCTTTTGTTTTGCCTCCTCCCCATTTGGGCCAAATATGCAGGACAGGAACTGTTGACAAATAAGTGATGAAACTCTCAAAAAAAATGGAGGCAAAGAAAGACTCTGGAAGAAGATTGGTGTGTAGCTGGCTTCGGTCTCTTTCCTATTCGTGCCTTTTAATTGATTTTGCTTAATTGTTTGCAAAGGGAGAAATGCATGTGGGACGTAAGCAGCGGAGCGACTTAGTTTGCAAGAGCGCGGCTGAGGCAGCGGGGAAGGGGCGGAATGGAACCGAGGGACGGGCAGGGTGGGACGATCATGGATCATTTTTTTTTTCCGGTGCGTGCGGGTTTGCGCTAATCCACCGCGCGTGTCCGCGGGGCTGCGGGGCGGGTTCGCAGGGCGAGAGCTGCCGGGAGAGGGGCAGAGCCGCCGGCGGCAATCGGTGCACCGGGCTCCCCCCGCTCCTCCGGGGACCTACCTTGTACGCGGCCGGTCCCGGCCGCCTCCAGCCCCGTCTCCGCGCCCGCCGCTGCTTCCCCGGGGCAGCGGCACCGGCCTCCGCCGGGCCTACCCTCCATCCCCCCGCATTGAACTCGTTGCTGTCCCTCGGCCGCGGACCCCCGCGCTTTCGGCGCTGTCGAGCGTGCGGGGCGGCGGGGGGAGCGCGCGGGGGCTGCGCATCCATCGCGGCGTTACATAAAGCGATCTGGTTTTTAAATCGCCGCTTCCGGTGTGACTATGGAAACACTCGGATTATGTAAATACCGAAACCTGGATGCTGGGCATCAGATGCGAAGATTCGCCCCCCTTCCCTTCCCCGGGGAATTAGCTCGTGTTCACGTGCAAAAATAATAATAATAATAATAATAATAATAATAAAAATGATCCGGTCGCTAACGAGCGTTGGCCGCCGTTCACGGTTTTTTACGGGATTGCAAAAGGCATCGGTGCTGTAGCTTTGTGAACTGTCGGCGAGTTACGTGTCCCTCGCTCGCTTTCCAGCGCCAGCCCCTGCTCAGCAGCCCAAGTTTGAGTTTTCCTGAAGCCAAGCACCTGTTATTCCTGCCGAGTTCCGTGTCACGGGATGGAAAAGGTGCATGGAGCTGGGTTGGAGCTTGTTTGGGTTCAGGTTTTGTTCAGTTTGTGCCTTGCCATCTTAATTATTTCCCCCAGAATGTGCTTATCAAACCGTTGTGCACGATCCATGTGCTTTCCTCGGTTTTTTCTTTTCCGGACAATGTGTTTTATTTTGATTTTTGTGTCTTTCCTAGCGCTGCATCGGCCGAAGGCGGTACGATGAGAACGAGGACCTCTCGGACGTGGAGGAAATTGTCAGCATCAGGAGTTTCAATTTGGAAGAGAAATTAAAGAGTAAAATGTACCACGGGGATTTCGTGCATGCCATGGACGGCAAAGGTAACACTGCCGGGCCGGGGGCTGTCCGGCCGCGCTCGCCGCCGCCTCCACGTGCGGCTCCGCTCCGGCTTCGGATTTCGCGCCCGCGCCCCTGCCCGGGGATCCGGTGACGCCGCCGGCCCGAGGGGAGCCGGGGGGCGACTGCTGATGGGGCCCTGCAGCTCGTCTCGCCCCGGGGGGGCTGCCCCGGCCCGTCTCCCCCGCACCCAGAGGGCGGCTTTTGCCCCGCTGCGGTGCTGGGATGAGCGCGGTGATCCATGGCAGCGCCCAGCGCTCCCCCCGCCGTGCCCCGCCACCGTGACCCCAGCGCGGCACCGGGCTGTTCAGGAATTAGGTCCTGGCACGGGAGAGGCCGAAACCCCAGCCCCCACTTAGCCAGAGGTGATTCCTGCTCCCCCTCCGCCCCCTCCTGAATCCAGGACCCCTTTTGCGAAAGGGTGCGATTGATGAGCCTGTTCGCCAGGCTCGGAGACTTTAAAGTCAATAACTTCTTTGTGTGTCTATCATATATTAAATTACAGTGCTCCCCTCCCCAAAGTTACTTGCTTTGCTTAGGTGACTCGAATTCCGGAGCGGTAAGCAGAGCCAGACAACCCAGCTCTGCCGCACGGCTGCCGGGCAGGAAGGGAAACGGGAGAGGTTTGCCCGGGAATCAAACGGGCCGGGGGGGTTGCAGGTCACCTTTATTTACCGCTGTACTGTTGACACGGATCCCTAATCCCAGATGGCTATCACCAAAACTCGGCCTGACTGAGGATGCCTGTTTAGGATGGCTTTCTCAGGAAAGAGAAGTTTTGGCTGTAATCCTCCTGAAATTGCTCTTACTATGTGGAGCCACTAATCGAGTTTAGAAAATTTCCTTTTCTCCCCTAGGCTTAGTTTTGCATGAGCATTTTAAGCTCCTTTTAGAAAAGTTGATGTGGTGGAGAAATTAAATACCTATCTTACTTAGGAAGGTATTTGTTTAGGAGATAAGCTCAACCCTGACCCCTCTTCCTCCAAACAAAACACAAGCAACTATTTTTTAGCTGGAAAATGTTAATTAATTTTCCAGAAAATGATTGCATTCTACCCTCAGTTTCCAAACACTCCAGTGGTTGCCACTGCTCCATGCTAAGGATAGTACAATCCACATCTTCCCTGGCTTGGCAGCCCCAAAATCTTTGGGCAGCTCTCTCCTTTCTAGGGAACTTGAAAATAAATGAGTGTCTTTTGTTATTTTGTTGTGGTCTATGTCGGCTTTGTTCAACCCCACAAGGGATTTAAATGCTTTGTTGGGGCATTAGGAAGAAAGGATCTGCCTTGCTATTTGCTCTGGTTTTATTTTTACTATTGGTTTGCTTTTTTTCTTTATAAATCCAAGAGTCAAATTGAATCTGGGTAAAACAATGACAGTAGTATGTAAGAATAAAACACTTTATATGAACACATGGAATTAGTTGAGCAATTTTTTTTTTCTTTCCCATGTCCTTGTTTTTATTTTTAATGATAACTCTACTAGCAGTGGTGTGATTTTTGGCTTGAATGCAGTTTGTCATAGCTACTTGTTCTCTAGTCTGCAAAGCTACATAGCTTCCAGTGCTTCTTCCACCAGTATTATTCCTGATGTTTGTTGACTTTCTGACTTGGATCAGTGTCTGTAAAAAGTCTCTGCGGTTTATTTACTTGCTTACCTAAAGGCAATAGCTTTAATGGGGATGCCTATGAAAAAGGATGACTTCTCTAGCACAGAAATATTTACTTGGTAACCTTAGTTAAATGGAGTATTCATTGCACTTACTTTGAGACTGTTGGCAATAAAGTTTCTGTAGTTTTAATGTTTCTGTAAATGGATAATTACAGTGCTCTGATTTGGTAACTCTTAAGTAGGAACATTATATCCCTACTTGTCATAATTACTAACTGAATACAGCAAAGAAAAAGTTGTAAAAATGGAGGGAAGTACATGTGCAGGCATGGGAGCTTGGCCTCTGGGTCCCCTCTTACTTTCAGTGTGGGTTTTAGAGTAGAGAAATATCAGGAGTACAAGCTCAGGCTGAGGTGCTCGTGCTCTCCCAGGAAGCACAGACAGCTGGATGAATCTTGGAGTTAAACTGCTCGTGTGTACCTGAATATCCTGCAGGGAGTGTTCGCTGGGTCTGGCAGTGCAGGGCATTTTGTAGTGCTGAAGAGTCAAGCAATGCTTTCCATTTTAAGGCAGTGTATGGATTCTTTATAAAAGTCATTTTTTCCTGTAAAAAAGGGGGAATAGCAGAGCCATAGAAACAGTCCATGGCTGCTGCAGGAATTCCTCTGCTCTCTGTGGCAGAAGGCTCCAAATGGAGCGGGGGTTTTGTAGCCATGGCTCACCCAAATCGCTGCCTTGTAACTTCCTCTCTAATCCCCAAATCACTGCTATTGTGTCAGACAGTGCATAGAGAAATCCCCAGGAAAGGCCAGTCCTGTGTAATCCTCAGAGAGGAGCAACAAGGTAATGCTGGCCGGTGTTAACATGACAAATTTATGTTTCATTTTCACTTTGATTGTGTATTATACTGTGACTCCCCACAAATCATTTTTCACAGACTTCTTAAGTGCCAGGAGCTGTATAAAATCTGACTATCAGCTCCTGAAGTTACATTTCTAATTAATTAAAAGAAAAGTTGTTCTGTTGAAATCAACAGTAACCCCCACATAAAAAGAATGATGTGTTCACAGAATCAGGGCTCTCTGCTAAACAAAGAAAATCTGCTCACAAGAAAACATGTATCTATCTAAGTAGAAATGTGTAACTTAGAATATCTAAACTTACACATACGCTTTAAACTACACATTTGCCCAAAAAATACCAGACTGATTTGCAGTAATTTAGTCAGGATTATCTTTTAACTGTTAATTTGGTATTTCATTACAGCCTGGGTGTTTCAACACAGACCTTAATTGACAAACTGACTGGCTTCTATTTTATGTGCATCAGTGAACAGGAAAAATAGGGGAGCAGCTGGGAGAGCATTGTCTGTCATTGGGTTTCCGGTTTGGATCTAAAATATGCATTCTCTTTCTGTTTCTCTTTGGGTGATAGGGAGTTCTTTGGTGAGAAAAGGGAAATGGGTAGAGTCTGAGAAAATGTAGCATGAGGTGCCAACACCATTGTAATTGCTTTTGGATGTTCTTATTCGTTTTCACAGATTTTACTTTTGAGTATGTGCAAAGAGAAGCTCTCAGAGTTCCCCTCATCTTCAGAAATAAGGATGGACTGGGAATTAAGTAAGTTACAACCAAATTTTGGTGATTAATAAATGCTTTTATAAAATAACCATTATGCTTTCCACTTGTATCTGATATTTCTTTTGATGATCTCAAAATGGATTGCCATTAGTAAGACTGTCAGCACCCTTGAGAGGAGGAATGATTATTTTCCGCTTATAAACAAGGAGATAATGAGGTCTATAAAAGTTAAGTGCATACAGCGTGGTACTACACAGTCAAAAATAAGTCAGCAGTGAAAGTTAGGAATGAAATCCAAAGGTTTTTAAACCCAATCCATGCTGTAATGACAGAACAAACTCCTTTCAATTTTTGACTTCTCAATTCTTTCCTTCATTGCAGGTGGAATTCTAATGATGCCTGTCGTTTTCCATTATAATTATGTCTCTTCAGAATGTTACAGCTTTGTAAATATTTAATAATGTCTAGTTAAATATGGGATTACTGGAGCCTTTTTGAGGTAGCATTTTGTTAATACCCAGTCATAATGGATTTGGTATTTTAACAAGAGAATCCTGCAACTTTGTTTGTGAAAGTGACAGTGTCTAAGAGAGAAGTATTAAAAGAATTAACTTTATCAGCCATATAATCCGTAGTTTAATGTTCCTTGATACTTTTGGAAATTAGGATTGTGTAACTCACTGTAGCTGAAAGAAAGAAAAATAATTTTCTGAAAGCATTATTACTTTATTCAGTTTCGCCTCACTTTCCAACTGTGCAACACCTCACAGTTGAGGCGACCAGGGAGCCCAAATTACTAATTAAAAAGAATCAAGCCACCCCAGTATAATTTAAAGAGGGAAAGAGAAGAAGCAGAGTTTGGGGTATTTGACAACCACGTGTCCTTTTACTATAACAGCAAACAGGGGCTGCTGTGATGCTTCTGGTGATGTAGTAAAATAGTTTTGTATGTCGAACTCTGAACAAGAAGTGCTCAATAGGCTCTCTCTGTATGCATTGCTTTTAAACTGCTGCTCTTAAGGGGCAAATGGTAAAAGCTTCAAGAATTTCTTCCTGAAGAAGCCATGAGCTGTTCAGTGAGGCTGGGGAGTGTTCAGGAGCCAGAGATACTGCAGCACCTTCCCGGCAGCCACATCCTCCTCCTGTGTTTGAGGAAGTTCCCGTGAAATTCCCCTCAGTTCAAGAAGTAAACTGGGGAGGTGTTTCAGCTCCCGCTGTGCCAATGGTACCAGTTCAGCTCCTGCTCCAGCAGCAGAGAAGTGTGGAAATGAGAGCTCATCCTGCAGACACAAACATTCTTGGGCTTCAGATCACAGGAGGCTGTGAACATCACGATGTGGTAGATTGGGTGATCCACATATATGTAGGGTGACTTTTGAGATATGGTGGTCTATAAAATACATGATACAAGATTATTTTTCTACTTCTGAAGTTTTGAGTAACTGCTGATACCTGCTTCCACTTCTGCTTGTGCTGAGCAGTCAGCCTGCATGCTGAGCAGCCTGCATGTCTGTGCCTGGCCGATGTACAGAGCTGAACAGTTTGGTTACTGTGCTTGGAGGTACTCTGAAATGGCAAGGAATGAGAGGAATGAGAAAAAATCCGTACAGTGAAACTCTGAAAATTGCTTTCCTCTGTACTTGAGACCATCATGAGCTGCCACTCGTACCTCTGAAAGAAGGAAAGCCCACCTGTGATCTCTTAGCAGAAGAGATGCTGTTTTTCTTGAAGGGCTGTTTCCAGGATTGTAACTCAGGGAGAGAATGCTCTTTGGAGAGATGTTATCTCTTATCTGAACAGCAGTCATCTTGCATTGTATTGTGGTTAATCAGATACCTGTGCTGGCCACAGCTCATCCTCATTAGGATTTGAATAGATTCTCTAGCAAATCTTTAAACATTTGCTAAAATGCACCCAGTGCAGACTGAGGGGTTTGCATTTCTCTTCTGACTGAGGAAACACGCAACACTATTTGTGTATTACAGACTGCTGAAAATCTCAAATGTAGTCAGTCATATTTTGGAATTAAGTCACCCTACTGTACTATTCTTCGCTGTTTTTTATGTTTGAAATCTTTAGAAGCATTCATGGTGGCTTTACACAAGATGCATTTGTCTGAAAAATTGCATTACATCAAGGAAAAAACATTTCTGCACAGTTCTTGCATTGCTGCTATTCTGGATTTATAAACAGAAAAACAAATGACTGGTGACATTCAAGAAAACTCTTTTTTTTTTTTGCTATCATAGTTTTGTAGCAAACCAGCCCTAATTGTGTAAGAGGGAGTGTGGCAGTTACGCTGGTGGGGCTGGAGCTGAAGAAGTACAGTCATCTGTGGCAACAGAGGCAGTTGGAATTAAAGCTGGATCTCCCAAGGCTACTCAACTACAAAATGAGTTCTTGAAAGTTGCTGTTTTCAGGCCTGGTTTTTTTCACTTAGTGTACTCCTTTTTTAATGTATCACACATCCATAGACTGCAGAGAAAAAAACCCAAGAATCTGCCAGGTGTACTCTCCAAAGAGCTAAACATGTTTATTGTTTACAAGGATTGTATTCTTCAAGTTTCAGTAATGTTTATTTTTGACTGCTGCTGAAGCTCTCAGAAAGAATGGAATTGCTCATATCCATCTGGGCTAAGGTTGTTCTCTGTCTTTGTGGTTGTTTTTGATTTATCCAAATATGAAAAAGATTGCCCATCTGATTGTTGGACGTTTCTGACCCCAAATACAAGCAAGCTGTGTCATTTGCAGACAAGCCTTGCATGTTCTTGTCGTCCACAAATAGCTCCTTCTTCCTCTAATTCTGACTTTCTAGCGCTTGGAAAGAAAAGATGAGCTCTGAATGAACCCTGAAGGTCAGTAGATTCAGGCTGTTTCATTCCGGCAAGGGAGTGAATTCCAAAGCTGTGAGGCCCTCACAGCCAAATGCAAAGATGTGAGGGTTGGCAGAGAACTAACAAAAGATCCTGTCCAGCCTCTGCATCCCACCAGAGGAAGGTGATAAGGGTAAAAGAAAGTGGCCAAGCAGAATCTGGCAAATAGTTCTCCAGATATGTGCATGCCAGTAAATGCATTTTTTAACTTTACTTTTTAGTGTTTTCCTAATAGTAAAAATTATTGTTCTGCATGTTTTCCCATGGGCTGGATTGTTCTAATATCCAACTAAATGGTGTCAAAAGTCCAGAAGAAAATTGTTTATCTTCAACCTGGGGCAGTACAAGAGGGGCTGAGCACTGAGCTGGCAGGTCCCACTGGGCTGTTTTTCATTACAATTCCTTAGTCAGCTTTTGTGGAATGTGAAGTGTGAAATACTGTCAGTAAAATGAAGTCAATCATCCTTAAAACCTCACTACTGTTTTTGTTTTCTTTTTCCATCCAGTTTAAATGCTGCAGAGTTTTACTCTCTTCCTGACATGCAGGACTCACTTGCTGTACCAGGCTACTCTGTAATTACATTAAGCCCTAAAACATTGCCTGTGTTAGAAGTGATCCTGTAAATGCATCAACATCCCTGAACCAATTATGCTACCATTTAATTTAGCTCTGAATTAGCCCAAATTGAATTGAACAATTTCCCAACCCACCAAATACAGCCGGGTTGTCTTCTGCCAGACGAGGAGGTTTGGAATGGTCATTAAAACAAAGGGGCTTTAATTCTTTTTTTTTATATATATTTTTTATTTCCAAGCCATGATTCCAACCTGTGATGATGTGGCTTTGAGCTGTTTGTTTTACTGCTCTGTGCCTCAGTTTGGCATGTGTGATAATGCTCACCTTGGGGAACAGACATGAGGCACCACGAGTTGCAAACCACCACAAGTTGCTTAAGAAGCTCTAAAGGTTTAGGATTTTATTGGAATCACTCCCAGCCCCTTCCCTTCTCTCTCATTCTAGTGCTGATAAAAAGTGCTCGAAAAGACACCTCTTCTCTTTCATTGTGAGTAGAGTCTCTGTTGTACACTTGCCAATGCAAAGATGTTATGTGTGTCATTAGAACTTGCACTGTCCACACTTCAGAGAGGCCTTGCTTGATTCCACCTCCTGCACTGGGGACAAAGAGCACTATACATTTATTTCTCTTTTATTATGGTAACGAGAGTGTACCCATACTTATCTTGACAGTATTTAACTTTGCTTTCTTTGCTAATTACAGAATGCCTGACCCGGATTTCACCGTCAGAGATGTGAAGCTATTAGTGGGTGAGTTATTTTGAATGCACTGGATTAACTCTATACAGGACAGAATTGCTTTTAAATACTTGTCCAGTTGTGTTTGTAGACATTTGTGATAACTCTCAGAATCTGGGAGAAGGCATGGAGAAGCAATTTGTAAATTAAAAAGGCTGGGAGAACCCTAATTAGTAGTTGTGCTGACCAGACTCCGATCTCATGCTGGATAATTGGCCATTTGGAAAGGAGGGAATGCTTTTGCTCTTAACAGGTGTCCTACAAACACTTTTGTGATCCTGAAAAGCAGCAGCTCTATTGATGGAGTTCCTATTTTTTTTTTTTAATCTGTTGTAGAGCATCTGTTTTGTAAAAGGTGTGACTGGAGCTGTATCACCTTTTGCCTGTGTTCTCCCCACAGTATTTATCAGTGTCAGGCCAGGTCGGTGCTTTGAGGGAAGGTTGTGAAGAGAGGCTGAGCACAAAGCCTTGCAAACTGCCTGGCTTTTGATGAGACACAAACCAGAGAAGTGGTGACTGTCATCAAATGTTTCCTAGCAATCTTTGCAAAATAAATGTTTTTTAACTCCAAGAAAAGCTATATTTTGAGTCAGAGATCATACTGTATGTTTCTTTGAAATCTGTTTTTATTTATTGTTATCTGAAATTGTTACTCAGTAGTGATCCTGCACTCTATGAAGTTGTTGCTGTGGAGCAAGCTGGGTGTTGGATGTGTTGGCTGCAGTCCTTCTTGGAGACTTTTCACTGCATTCCTGCTAGTTAGAATTTATTGGTTTTATTTACCTGTGTTGTTTCAGGAGTTAATCTTTAAAATTAGCTCAAATGCTGCATTCTGAAAGACCAATTTTTAAAAAACACTACTCTTTGAGTTTTATAGTCAGTAGGAATATCAAGTCTGGAAAAGATGTAGCTAAGAAAAACAAAGGAGAGGAACTTGTGCCTCATTTCTGCTCACTTGGGGTTATCACTGAGAGAGGGGTTATCTCTGATAACCTTCCTTCACAAACAACTCAGCAATGTTGCTCAATTTATGACCATTTATAAGCTCAGGAAAAAAGCCTCAAATATCTGGCAGAAAATGTTTGGGAAGTAGTGTGGGAAGTGCTATTTGGTGGTCAATCTGCATTAAATTAGAAAATAAAGTCCTAAATTTTTTGGATTTCCTAAATACCTGCATGTACACATTTGCAGGTACAGAAAAACCCCCTTTTTGCTGTGGAAGAGCCTTGTGCATAAACCCCGTAATTATCTGGACCCTGTCTGCAGTTTTCTGTGAATTTGTTCCATGGCTGATGAACTGCCATTCCTGTCTCTGAGGCTGCTGGAGCTGAGGGTCTGACGTTGAGATGTTTTGGAACAGCGTAGTGTTGCATAACAACAGTGTTTTCCTGTATAACAGTCAAAGTGTGGGAGTTGCATTTCCTCAAGACTGATGTCCTTTGAAGTATTAGGGGGTGGAGATTCCTGTGTACATGGCCAGCAAAGCGGGAGGATATTTATAAATAAAATTGCATTTATGAAACAATGGAGCAGAAATAACATTTGTAATTAACTTTGAGATTAAGTTTAATGTAACAGCTGCCTGATCACAGCTGGATCAGCAATCCCTGTACCTGCTCTTGGCCAGATATCACATCATGGGTCCTTTCATATTATGTTTGGGCAAACTCCCTTTGGAGTCATTGTGCTGAGCCCCTAAGTGGTCCAGAACATTGTCACCTGCCCTTTTTATAATACAGTTGATAACTTTTGGCATCACAGGTGGAAACTTTGATTCAAAAGATCTAAAATATTTGGGAAATGGACTGTAAGTTGTACCTGGAAAATCACAGTTCTTACGGCAAATCATTTTTTTTGCTGTAGAATTTGCGCTGGATGGAACAGCCACATTGACACTGAGAGCACATGCAGGAATTCCTGTCTCCGTGCCAAATTTTAAAATTACCTACTAATTACTTCAGGAAACACTAGTGAGCATCTTCCTATTGCATATCATTGCTGATATTTTTTTTCTAGTTTTAGGTTAGTACATGTGCTACACTCACTATCTAATGTTCAAAGAAAGCGGATGAAAAGTTTTGTTTTATTAATACCTCCTGTCGCTGGAGATGTTGATATGTCATTGTCCCTGCATTTTTTTTGGCAGATCCCTCAGATCTGCCTGAAGCTCCAGGTTTGCATTTCCAACGTGTGGTATTTTCAAAACTTATTCAATCCCTTGCTGAACCTGGGGAGGGAAGGATATTTGGTGAATGTGAAATGGAATGATCACAACTCTCTGCATCTGATTGTGTGTGTGAGTCAAGAGAGAGAGAGAGAGAACACAGTCTGAAAAATGTGTTCTGTGTAAACTTGTTGGGTTTTTAAGTGCTCATCATTATAGTTTTCTGGTGCTCTCATTTGTTCTCTTTTCTTCTTTGAATCAGAGGAAGCACGTTTGTTAACAGAACCCTTTAAGGATATGGTGCTGGGTTTTTCCAAAGCACATAAATTCCATGGGAAGTTAATGAGCCTTTGGTCCCAAACTCTTCTGAAATCTTACTTTCTATTTCTAATGTGACTGTTGTACCATCTTCACAGGGGAGTACCTAAAAGTCACAGGGAAATAACAGCAAGCTTTTAAATCTCCCTTTGAAAACTCTGGTCTGTGGCAGTAATAAGGAGAATAAAAAAAAGGATGGGTTTTTGATTGTCGTTTGTGTTTACTTGAGCTTAGGTGTCTATTTTTTATTCTTTTGCCAGACTTCCAAAGAAACATTGCCATTGCTTGATAGATTTTTCTCTTTTCCTGGCTTAAAAAATGCAGCAACCAGCTGTAGTTTAATTTGGTGATGTTCATGACCTCCTGTTTCTGACATGAGTGCCTGATTGTGCACCATGTGTAACGGGTGTGCATGAAACACTGCCCTACAGTAGCTTTACTTTACAGACCCATCCCATGGCTACAACCAGACTCCCACCTCCATAAAAACCATATCCTGGATGCTCTGTAAAACCTGAGATGATGGATTAATTTCAGCACTTGGAAATGTCTCATCTCTGAAATGGCTGTGAGCCAAGAATACAAATGGAGAAGTGGAAAGGAATTCCTGGCCTGCTTAGGAACTTGAGACAACTCTTGAAAGATGTAAAGCTCTGTTGTAATTTAATAACTCTTAAGCTTTGTAATTTCATTGCATAAGGTAGATTTGATTGCTAATTCTGAAGGGCAGAATTTCACCGTCATCTCTTCTAAGCTGTTTTAAAATTTGATTGAGGGTCATTGGCCCTCTTAGAGTGTCCTTAAACATCTGCCACATCTGCATGAAAACTTTGGTAAGTGTTATTTCTGCAGGGGTGCCTGTCATAGATGGGCAGAGAAGCAAAAGTGTGTTTTCCCAGACTGCCAGCTCGACTCTGTACATAAGTACCTGTGTGAATGCTCTGTGCCAGTCACTCTGCAGAACAAGGGGAATTGCTTGCTGAGGCTGAGCAAGGAGAAAGGTGACTGCCTTGCTCAGCAGCCTGCTGAAACCCAGGGCTTCCCTAGTTGCTGTGGACCCTCTCTAGCCTTTGGCACTCCTGAATTCAAGAGCTGAATGCAGTCATTTGTTTTAGTCTTTGATGTCAGAAAACCAAAGCATTCCATTTTGTCATTTGTTTGAATTTTGTCTTTATATTATCCTTCATGGACATCACACAGTCTGAAGCCGGCAGCCCTGAATACTTTTGGAAGCTGTGAACCATGTAAGGGAGAGAGAAAGAGGAAGTGCTCATGGATGTGTGCCTCAGTCTGTCACTCTGAGCTCCTTGCTCTTTCTTTGATTGCTTCTTTTTATTGTTTTTTTTTTTTTTAGTGGTTTTCTTGGGTCATCACTGGTTGAATTTAGAAGAGAATGTGTTTTTCTGTGGCATCTGCAGTGCCTCCCCTTGTGACTCTGCACTGCCTTTGTCCCCTGGGTTGTCCCAGTCTGCCCAGGAGCTCCCTGGGTAGGTGTGCAGGCCCTGCAGGAGCACAGTGTCTCTCTCTAAACAGTAATGGCCAGTCTGGATGTATTTGCTTTTATTTCTAATTTTTAGCTGACTTATTTTCAGTTTGCTTGCCAGAGGCTCAGTCTAAGGCTATTGAATCCCAGCTTTTACACTCATACTTAAATAAGGTAAATAAAAAGCTAAATGAATGGAAGTGGTGCTGGGTTTGCGATGTACATCACCTCCTCCCTCTCTAGGCTGCTGTAGCTTAGTGTGCCAGGGTAGGTATTTATTGTGCACCCCTAAAGTGGAGCTTGCAGTCCCAGCAAGTGGCAAAAGGGGAGATTTCAAACACGCTGAGGATTGTAAGAAAGAAAAGAGACTTTGGGTTATTGTGGTCTCCTGAAGAGGTTAAAGTTGTGGCCACAGCGGTCACTTCTGTAGGATCAGCAGCATTGTCCTATGGAATTCACCGTGCCCAGCCAGGCATTGTATCAGTGGGAACAGTGCAAGTACAGGACTTAGACTATTCATGGGGTGGTCTAACAACTGACATCGACTCACTGATTGATTTTATTTAACTAACTCACTAGGGGGTTTATTTATAGAATTAAAAAAAAATAAGTGTAGGAGCAGCAAAGGATGTGTCATCAGTCATGTAATTTGCTATTAAAATCTGATGCTGTAGACTGGACTGGGCCATGATGCTCACAAGCGTAGGAAATGTTTGGTTGCTGTGTTCACAAACTGCATTGAAAGGGTTTGGTGTTTTCATCTTGTATAAAGAATCCAAGTAAAGTTGAAAGGAGCAAAGCTTTTAATTGTGATACAGTTTGTGCATTGAGGTATGGCAGTAAAGAGCAAACACGAGAAAGTTCCAGTAACTGCTGCAGAGACCAATCTTCATCTGGCCCAAGGAGATGATGCACAAGATGGGACCTAATAGATCATTTCAATATTTGATTCCTGTGATTCTGTCAAATCCCTAAAGACCTGGCAGCATGCTTTGATCGCAAGACAAAGGGTGAAAGGAAAACCAAGGCTCTGCATATCCTGTTGCTTTCTTTGGTGGGAGTAGCTGAAGAAATACTTGATTATTGCTGGGATTTGCCTTCTCATTAGAAACACCAAAAGAACAGGAGTTGAGCCAAAAATTTCAGTTGCAAATTGACTGTTTAAAGAAATATGTGTGAAGGTCTCTGCCTCAACTATGAGTTTATAATCACGGTGTCAGTGGAGCAAGATAATAGAATAAATTACATCATTAAATCCCTGATGTTTTCATGGGAAAAGTCCTATAAATGGGGGGGGGTTGGCACTGCAAGTGCAGGTCAGCCTTCCCTCGTGCTGCTGACAAGTTCTGGAGGAGATGCTGTGTGCTGTTACACATCTGCTCATGGTTTATTCACTAAGTGCATCATAGTGCACTGAAGTGAGGATCTGAGCTTTCTTTAACATCAGTGGATGAAATCAGACCTGCAGAGGAGTATTTCCCTGGCTGTTTAGATTTTTTTTTCACAGGGGAGAGCCCTGAGCAAGGTTTGTGAAGTTTGGTATTACAACATTTTCCTCATTCTAGGAGGAACTGCAATTCTGCAGTGTAGAGGTGCACAGTAGAAAGTGTGGCCTTGTTTTCCCAGGTGGGAACCAGGCTGAAAGGTGAAATGATCTGCTAAAATCAAAATTCTAGTTTTCCTGTAAACTGTAAATGATGTAGTGAATGTGGCAAGCCATGGCCTCTTTGTGCAGGGACTGTGGTGGGGAGGAACAAGTTCCCTGACTAGTTAATGTCAGCAGGCTGATGTAAATAATTTAAATTCAGTTGGGACAGAAAGGATTACTGTCCATCAAATGTACCTAACAGCCATAAGCTATGTGAGGCTCTGCATCTTTCATCCAGCCATTTTTGTTCTCTTAAATACACACACTGCTGTAGTCCCCAGAAATTCCAGATAAAATGAGACTATATATGCCAGGTACTCCACAGAGAGACAAGAACCCCCCTAATCCATGCGTCTGGAAGTAGGTGATATTGAAAAAGGAATAGAAAGAGATGTAAACATTACAGGTAATAATTATTCTGGCTTTATAAAATGTGTTTTATATATCTATTAAAAACTGTACACACGTTTATAGATGTATTCACGTACACGTGTATAAATTTCATTCAGTACTGAATCAAGAATCATAAGCGGTGTTTCCATGGAAGAGAAAATTGTGGTGCTGGTGGTGACTGCAGGTCAGGTGGGCAAAGGCAGGAGGGAGGGCAGAGACCGTGTAAAACACTCCTTTTGCATTAGCATACATTTCTTGTGGTGTGTCAGCACAATGGTCCCCGAGCTGGCTGTGCAAATGTTCAGCTTTTTGTTAGCAGCTACTCAAAAAAGCTGAAAGCAAATCAGAGAAGTGTCCCTGAGTAGCTGCTTCCTAGTGATTTTTTGGTTCATTCCTCCTGCGTGTTTGCTGCTCCTCTCAAATTGATCTGTTCTGAAAATTGTATCATGGTTGAATTCACATCCAACTACAAAGCAAGTCGAGAGGCTCGTAGTGTGGTCTGCGGGCAAGTAGGGGAAATTTTGTCTTAATCAATGTACAGTTCTCCATCCTGTGAAAGAAAATTAGCTGTGTAGATACAAAAGAGGGACAAAGCAGCCACACACTGCAGCTCAGAAAACTTTCCATCATTTCTGCTGAATAGGGACCCAGTGTTGCTTTTTCTATAGAGCAACGCTCCATTTGTTTCAAGGAAGTTGTGAAATTGGAGACTGAGAGGAGTTAGGAGGGAGGCTCATTAGAGTAAGGCTCTGTTGTAAGGAGCACTTCCCAAAATTAAACCGGCTGCTCAAAGGAGGTGCAAAAGTCTGCTCACAGACTTGCATCTAAGTCTTGATTAAGATGTATGGTTCTCCCCTGGTGTGGGGATTTGTCCTGCGAATGGGAATGCCACATTGGGAAGAGCAGAAGAGCTGAGTCAGGAGTCATTAACTGCTGTGTCTCCAGGAGTCTTGTGGGGAGGGAC
The DNA here is from genome assembly GCA_013398115.1 of Falcunculus frontatus. Taxonomy (NCBI): domain Eukaryota; kingdom Metazoa; phylum Chordata; class Aves; order Passeriformes; genus Falcunculus; species Falcunculus frontatus. The sequence continues at coordinate 190,087 of VZRV01002663.1, forward strand.
AAGGAGGAAGCAGCGAGGTCTGTGCTCTGCTCCTGCTGCCCAAATAATGTGTTTTTCAAAACACATTGGACCAGGCTCTTCTAGGGGAGAGGAGTCATCACTGATCTCATGGGAGGGGAGGTACTTGGATGAAATATTTTCATTCATTCTAAGATTTCTCCTCTTATTTCTCATGGGGGTTTTGTGCTCCACTGTGTGATCTGTGCCTGGCCTGCTCTCTGTGTTCTGCTTTTTCCCTTTTCATGTAAGTGGGACTGTTGGAATATTAAGAGAACTGAGTTAATGAAACATCCTCCTTGTTCTCGTAATTGGGAATGCCAGTGTCTGTGTAGTTTTATACCAACTTGTGAATGTGTTCCTCAGGCTGTGAGAATTCAGACTGAGGGTACCTCAGCCTCTGGACCCTGCAGGTCACACCCTGAGTTCATCAGGGGGCTCAGATCCACAAGAGACCTACATGTCTCCGATAGCTGAGAGGAGCAGGGGATCCAAGAGCACCTTGAAGCAGGAGATAAAGGATGGCTCCTTGCAGGAGGAGGCTGAACTTGGATGTTCCTCACAAATGACTGTAAAATAATTGCATGTCACTGCTATTCCCGTTGATCTGAGGCTGCAAACCCAAAACCTGTGTTTTCAGGGAGCTGAGTTACGTACCTGCCTACAAACTTTTCCAAGGGGAAAAATGGAGAATCAGGAAGCAGCTTACATCAGGGCCCCACTGATTTGTCTCAGATGTTACTCAGAAGCATGTGTTTGAGATCCAGTCCATAAAAAGAAATTGTTTCCTCCATCATGTTGTTTTGTGACCAAAGCTTGTTCTAAAAACTCACACTATCTTTTAAAAATGCTTGGGTTTAAAGTCAAATTCCAGATTCCTCAGAGTCATGCTGTTGAGACTGTCAACATGCTTCATCCTCTAAATTGGGAAATGTGCTAAGTCAGGCCTAAAATCAGCAAATAAATACTACCACTGAAAATTATAATTTCGCAGTGCCTGTAAACTCAGATGGAGTCAAACCAATAGTCTGTCAACAAAGGGGTTTATAAGTACTGGTGGTATGAGCTGGACAGACTCCTAGCTGCTGCATTTATTTTTAAATTTGAGCACTGCAAAGAGGAAACATCTGGACAATAAAAGTAAAATAAAATAAAATAAAATGTGCTATTTCATTGAAATGATTGATTCCAATTCTGACTAACAGGTTTCTCTTTCCAAAGTACAGCACTGGAGGTTTATTGGCTCATCCTTTTGTCTTTGTACTTTTTTCTTTCTTTTCCCTTGAGCGACCTCTCCTGTTTTCTCTGTATCCCTCTTTCCTTGGTGAGGCTGCTGTACTGTACAGAACTCATTTGACTCTCTAATTCCATAGAAACTTGTGAGGAAGTACAAATAAATCCTCCCAGACTTGAGCAAGTGCTCTTAAGATACTCTTGCCAACCATGAACCAATAGTGATAGAGAGATCAACACACTTCGCTGTAAACAGGACCAGTAGGACTTGACAGGTGGGGTTTTTTTGGTTTCCCGTGGGATTTATCCCTTCTTTGTGGGACACCAGCAGTCCCATATGTCAATCAGATGGCCTAATAGGATTTCTGACCTGCTCCATGTTTGCCCAGGGCTAGGAAGAATTACAAAGTTGTGGAACTGCACTGTGTTCTCTCCTGGGCAGAATAAAGATTAGTAACTAGACATCAGAATTTCTGAACGGATTTTTTCCAAGTAAAGGTTCCATTAGTGATTTTCCTACAGTCTGAGGGCTCTAATTTGTTGAAAATTGAAATGGTTTGTAGCAGCTCTGAAGGAACCCTTTGGGACTTTGGCATCCATCAGTATTAAGGTGGAGCAGTGCATGAATAAAGTGGAAATCTCTGTCTATTAAAGTGTTGTATTGCAGACTTTCAGAGGATGTTGCTTCATTTAACACTCACTGGTTTTGTTCCTCTTAAACAGCTTATTGTTTAAGAAGAAAAGCTGCAGTCTGTAATAGCAGGAGGGAGCTGGGGCTGTGGTTGGTGTCACTGTGGGATTTCCCACAGCGCTGGTGCTGGCTGCACAACCTTGCCCTGATGTTTGTGGAACTGTGCTGGGAAGCAGGCAGGGAGCTGACCCCGCTTAAAAAAATTATTTAAGCCTCATCAGTTTCTTGAGTATTGGTGAACAGTTTGTATCATGAAACCAGGACCTAGGGCAGACAGAGGTTAAAACTTACCCAGTGTTCCTGATAGACTGGAAATAGAAACTTCTCCCTTAATGCCAGTACCAGGCTCTGGTGCCAGACCATCTCTTTGTCATCTAAACTGGCCTCTGGTTTTGCTGCTGCTGGCTGTTATGTGACCAGGGGAAGTGTCTCTGTTCCTTGTGCTCCCTATTGCATCCAGCAGTTTGTCTTTTTTGCCATACCAATTAAGCAAGTCTAAATTGGTGTCCTGCTCATTCTCTTCTCTCCTCACTTCTGGCATTGCTCTCCCATCCCCTCCTGTGTGCTGGCATGGGCTTTCCTCTTTCTTGTAGTGAGGTGGTTCAGGAAGTTGAACTGGCAGAAAACCCAAACTGTCTTTCTCCCTTGCAGAAAGGTGGAGGAATATATATATATATATATATACATTTATTACTTTTATATATTTTTTGGTGCTTGTTTAGCTCTCAGCACTAACCAATGCTGGGCTAAGCTGTGATGGATGTAGCCTTCCACCTCTCTCATAAGTTTCCACTGGGGCTCTGTGCATCAGAAGTGCCAGGTGAGCGAGCTCTGAGCCACGATTAGGGTTTCTGTGTAAAAAAATAAATAAAAAGAAGGCATTTGATGCTCTCTCATTATGCCTTTTTTTTTTTTTTTTTTT
>VZRV01002663.1:192985-206767 GCA_013398115.1 Falcunculus frontatus
TTGCTCCTAGAAGTAAAAATGAAATATTATAACACTCACTTGCCTATGTTTAGCACGTCCGCTGACTTGCCATTTTGGAAGTAGAACCAGCTCTATTTTTAGAGCTGAACTTCCTGTTTGAGCTGTCTTTAAGTTTGTTTTTTGCCTAACACAGGCAAACTCTTTAAAAAAATCTTAGTTAAACTGGGACAGTTTTGCTAAAAACAGTCATGTTCATGTCCAGATATAAATGGCAATAAATCTGCTTTGAATGAACATTACAACAAAAATACAACCTCTCAAGAGAATGTATTTCCATGATGTCAGGACATGAAAGTGAAATTGAAGTGATGTGTTGGTGTGGTCACGGGCATCTCAAAGCCTCTGTCTACAGGTGGATTTCAAGATTAATTGTCCTCATGGGAAAATCAAGCAGAACAGCTGTTTTAGAAAAACTTGACACAGTCACACTGTGTTTCTGCAATAAGAATCCTCTCCTTTAGTTCGTGCAAACTAAAAACAAGCTGTCTGATTTTGGAGTGATACCACCCAAAAACCTAAATATTTTATGGTACTTGTTATGCTTTAGTGTCATAATATACCTTAGTTCAAAATTACCTTCAAGTGTAGTGCCTTTACCTAAAAATATATATTAATATCAGCCTATTTGGAAGGTTTGATGTAATCACAGCTATATATTTCTTCAGATGTCCTCATAAGTGTGGGTACAAGATGTATGGGGGTGTTGTCAACCCTTTGACACCTTCAAATAATACCCTTCTAGACCAGAGGGGAGCTGCAGGATTGCTGCTATAGTGCACATGTTGATTGGTAATGTGAGTGTAGTTGGTCTTCTTCCATTTCCTAATTGCCAAGTATGAGGAAAATCAACCCTCATATGGGCTGATGATGAGGTTTCAGAGGGCAGAAAGGTTATAATTTTTATAACATTTTTCTATATTGTTACTGTTAGATATATTTTATGTTGAGACATTTTAGGAAATGATTAACAGTCTTAAAATAAATTTGATAGATAAATAAAACATAAGATTTTCACCAAAGTTACATCCCATCCCACTTTTCTTAGACCTTGTATTATTTTTCTTTCTATAATTGTTATTTCTGTGCTCTGTGTTTTCAGCCACCTGGAGTAATGCTTGTACTACAGGTTAATGCATTGGGATACTGTATAAAAAATTAGAAGCAAAATGCTTCTTTGTATAAGGATTTTTTTTTTTCTATGTGATTTTCACTGTCTGAAGCTTCTAAGAATCACTAGAAATTATGGCTTGGATAGGTGTAAGGATACTGATTAATTCTGTGTAAAACACATGATTTCCCTGAGCCCCTTTCTCCAGCCCAGTCCTGCAGCATTAAGGCTGAAGAGGTTCCGGAGGCTGTTCCTGTGGCCATGCTCTGCACACCCTTGTGTGCAAACAGCTCCTAACGCCGGTTATTGCACTTTTGCACTTTTATATCAAGTGATAAAGCTGCAGAGGGGCCGGAGGAGAAGGTTCGTGTCAGGCACAGCAGTTTTACACCTCCATAAGGAGGAGATGCTGTGACCCCACTGAAAGGGCTCCTGCTGCACAGCCAGAGCGGCACTGGGGACAGAGACCTGGCCGAGGGGGAGGAGGGAAGGCAGAGAGCTCTGCAAAGCGGGATCCTTGGCGTACGCCTTTCCTGGGGGCCCGGCTGTGCCGGGGAAGGTGCTGGCTGAGGAGATGTGGGGGAGAGCTGCGTGCGATGTCCGGGCTCGTTTCCCTTTGTTCTTCTGTGCCCTCTGGTGGCACTGGGAGCGATGGGATCGGGACGCGTCTCTTCATTTGTTCGAACCCTCGCTCTGAAATGCAGGGAATGTCGGGAATAGCTCCACTTGAGCAAGGACTTTCTGCTCGGATTCACATCCCTCCCAGTTAGCAGGGGATATCATAATAGTCTCCCGTGGGCAGCAGAAGAATACGTGCTTCCAGCTCCGGGAGCTCCGGAGGGATTAACTGGGATGCAAGTCAAAGCCCCAGTCTTTAGGTACAATTAACCCGCTAGCGAGGCTGGCAGATTTCCTGAGGCTCTGCCAAAAATCCTGCTTTACAAACCAAGGATTTTTTTCCTCGTAAGAAGCATAAAGATTAGGCAGGACCAGCGGGCCGGTCCCTTGGCATTGGAGGTTGGTTTCTGGTTGTCGACACTGTATTGTACCTTCAGCACAGATCTCAATTCAGACACAGAGGGTTAAAATAATTCCCCAAGGTAGCTTTATCCTCTTAATGGACAGGCTTGGTAATCATTCTTACAGAAAGGACATTTCCTCTTTCCTCTGCCGTGGGGGAGTTGCACCTTTTCCTGCTGGTGCTGTGCTGGAGAAGAGACCACAGCCTAGAAAACTCTGGTGTCATTTGCAGCTCTGATTCACACCTCCTGTGCATTTCTCATACTCTACTGTGTGGTTCACGTTTGCGTTGCTTCCACTGCTCCGAATATCCATGCTTAATCCATGTCATGGGAAAGGATGGGCTCTTCTGAAGACTGGAGTCTGGCAGCTTGGAAAACCTGAAGCTCGGGACAGGGGAAGGCAGTGCTTCACCTGGTTAGAAATAGGAAATGGCAGCTGTTGGACCACAGAGGAGATTATTATAGTCCCAGCATTTCCCATTCCCTGTTCCCTCTCTGAGAAATTGTTACAATATTCTACATGTGAAGGAAAGTGTGGGTGCAAACTCTGCAGGGGAGATCAACAAGAGTTCTGAATTACTTCAGAGCTGGAGCCCATCATTCCTGAAGTGTCTGGGGTGGGCTTGGTGAGGTGTGATTTGGGAAAGCATTTGCTGATGCAGGGAAGGTGCCTGTGTAACCTGCATTCCTGGAGTGCAGTTCTCTCTCTCTGACAAGGAGATAAGATTTGCTTCCCTGTTGCTCGTTTTACCAAGAAGCCCAGAACAGAAAGAACCAACTCTCCATACCAAACCCAACTCGTCCAGGGTGAGCAGTGGGAGGCAAGTAATTTTTCCTCCAGGTGTTCATTTCTGTATTAAAAAAATAATGATATTACATCATATAGTTGTACAATTCAATCTATTAGAATTTTTACAGTGTTTTGGCCATTAGGTCTCAAATAAAGGAACAGATATTATATATGCTATTGTCCCCTTAATTTTAATGTGGATTTTACTAATACATGGGCTGGAGTAACTTGATATGTTTTTAAGGTTTTAAGTAAGGTATAGTTCTTCTGTAGCTCATCCTGATGGATTTTATTTTCCAGCTTACATCCCTGCAATTGATTCTTCTGTCTCCTTCTTACTGTTGTCTGTTCCCCTTGTCAGAGATGGCACTAGCTTGTTTCTTAGTTACTGTCTTTGTGATCCTTTGGGGATTCGCTTGTGTTCCATGAGCAAGCAGCAGGAGAGGAAGATGTTTCTTTAGGCTGTAAAATCCTCCAGCATCACCACTCTGCCTCTGAGTCACATCTGCTGCCAGAGATAGAGCAGTGCCTCTTAATCCCACATTGCCCAGTTTTTCTATCGGAAAAACATCCAGGGAAGTCAAGGGTGAAGCGGTGCACGGTGCACTAAAGCTTCCCATGTCAGCAGTAAGAGACTTTGCCAGGGCTCCAGCTCTCTGTTAATCCATGTCCAGTGGGTGATGAGCTGAAGTGAGGGACAGGTGGGAACAAGGGCAAGAGGCTGCCAGGGTCACTGAGATCCTGCTGGGACCTGCTGGGCTGCCCCAGGCTTGGTTGAGTGGGGTCCCTTCTTCGAGAACATGGCAAGGGGATGCCTAGGAATTGGTTAACAGAAATGGATCATGGCAAAATGTGTGTGGAGCTGCTCAGAAATCCAGCCTGACCTGAGATCTCTCAGCCTGGCACCAATTTTTGGAGCCTCTGTGTGTGTCCTTCCCTTGTTATTTACTCTCCTGGATGATATTTTTTCACCTTGTACTAGGAACAGGAGATAGAAGAAAGAGCTGAATCTTTTCAGGACAGAAGAGATAAAGCTGGCAGTGAGCCAGAGCCGCTGTGCAGTGGGCAGTGAACACCAGGATGTGAACCTGTAATTATACATCTCAAATTCTGTGAGCAGTACTCCAAGAATCATTATGTATGGGCTTGTTTGACAGTACTGTGGCTTAAGAGAAAAACATCCCCTCAAATTACTCTTTAATTTGGAAGTCAAGAGATTATCAATTCAAATCTTAAGCTCTTCTGCCTGTAATTGATAATCGTGTTCATTTAACAAACCTGCTATTGAACTGCTCCTCATACTCTTAATTCATCAGGTAACTGCTGATTTTTCTTTTGGAAAGGATAATTGAGAGGCTCTACAAGGTTGCTTCCAGCAAAACTGAGATCAAACCTAGACTAAAATATGGGAGATGCCAGGCTCAGCCACGCAGCCCTTCAAATACAATTTTTCAGTATCTGTGTCCTTAACCCCTCCAGGCTGTAGCCATTGCTTTGATCCCAGGCTCTAGAAGCAGAGATCAGGATGGTTTTCATTAGGGACCTGTTTAACAGGACTCCACCCCAGCTGCTAACCTGTGGAACTGAAAAAAGACCATTCCCCTAGATAGTAAAGTTTACCATTAAAAAAACCACAACAACCCCCCCCAACCCATAATCAGATTTTATGTATGTTGTTTCAAACATGCAGATGCCAAATTTAAGGACTCTTCTGCTTTTCCACACATAACTAAACTCTCCCCATCCTGCCTCAAGGTGGCAACACTCCAGACAGTCCCAAGCCCAGCGCAAGGATGGGATCCTGTTCCCTGGCCTTGGAATGAGGAGTTTGACTGACGGGCTGATGGGACTATTCCAGATTTACACTATATAAATTTTTCTTTTTGATTTCAAAGCTTTATGGTCTTGAGTTCTTTTGCAGAATCATTATCACATCTGTCACTGTCATTGCTATCAGGGGCTAAGGATGTTTGTAATGGAGAGCTGCAATCCAAGCTATCACTCTTGCTGAAATACTGCTCCCAAGCACACGATAGGCCAGGTGCTGTAATTATTAATAATTCCCTCTGATGGTGCATATCAGCCCTACATTTTGTTTTAAAGCAATTTATTTTGAGTTATTTCTTCGGCGGTGAAAATGGTTTTGGAGAGATTTTTTGGAAGCGTTGCGAGTTTGTTTGCTGGAAACCTCTCCTGGAAATGAGGCATGTCTCTCATGGGCTCCTGTTCGCTCACACACAAATGAACTGCTAATTAGGATGATGAAATTGCTGGGAGAGGTGAAACCTTCCAGTTGGCCAAAGAGAAGATTGTGGATTAATCTGTGTAAAGCTGAAGGCTCGACTAAAACTGCTGCTCAACATTCTGGTGCTAATGAGACTTGTATGTCTGCCACTCGAGGAGCTGAAAGTATGTCCTGTAGTTTTCGTTGAGAGATCCAAAGTGGGGGCTCACTCCTCTATGGCATTTAGTGCTTTCATCCCCACTAGTGCTGACTGGAATTGGGAATGTTCAGCAGTTTACAGTATCCAGTGATGCAAGGCAGTTTTTGCTCTATGAGGATAGCTTTTGTACATGAGTAAAAGCATCTTGAGAGACATATGGATGTTTAGAAAATTGCAGTATGATTTGGAGAGCTATTTGTCTTGCCTGCCCCCTGCTACCATATTGTATCACTTCTTCATAGTTTTAAATGTACTTGTGCTCACATCAATTCACATAAAGGAGGAAACTGCTCTCTCCATCTCTGTGAAGCACCGGGTGACCTGTTCAGTGTCATATTGGGCAAAAAGTCCAGTTCCAAGTTAGTTCCTTGCTCACTGTTTGAGATTTTTAGGAGCCATGGAGGGGCTGGTACCGGTCTCTTATCCTCTTTTCCTGCAGTTTCCCTGCAGTCACTGAGAACTGATAGATAGATAGATAGATAGATAGATAGATAGATAGATAGATAGATAGATAAAATAATATGCATACGTGTATGTATTCATAAATAAAGGCAAGGCAGATGTTTTGAGACTGCTGCTGTGTTTGCAGGAAGCCGCCGGATCGTGGATGTGATGGATGTGAACACACAGAGAGGAGTGGAGATGAGCATGTCTCAGTTTGTGAGGTACTACGAGACCCCAGAGGCCCAGCGGGAGAAGCTCTACAACGTCATCAGCCTGGAGTTCAGTCACACCAAGCTGGAGAACATTGTCAAGCGCCCCAACGTGGTAAGGGAGCCCGTGGTGATGGGCTTTATTTCAGCTTCTTCCCACAAATAAACCATGGAGTTTGAACAAGGTGATAGGAAGTGCCCAGAAGTCCTGCTCGTTTGGTGTCAGGATCTCATTTTTAGCCAAGTAGAAAGCTGGTCTCCTTGACAGTGGAACTTAATTTACAGGAATTAGGTACCTGATGAGCTGTTAATCATGCAATTTGCACAGATACACAGTTCCTTTCAAGGCACTTAGGGGAAACTTCATCCAAAATTAAATACCTATCTAGTACTTTTCCTCCTCTACGCAAGCTTTAACTATCAAGAAGCTTGAATTATTATATATGAACCCTCCTTTTACCCAAAAAATATTCCAGGGGTTCCAAAGCAAAAAAGTTGGAAACACAATTGTTAAATGTAGAAATGTATGCATAATTAAATCAGCATAATCACTGCTATGTCAGAATTGGCAGTAGAGGAAGGGGCAGTAGATTTGTACATACTTTTTAAAGGTAGAGGGCTTTTGTGATTTTATTCCCAATGGAGTCACTGGCGTGAAACTGTGACCTTATTAGTAAAGGTGATTTCATTTATCCCTGAAATGTAGCCATGTGTGCTGTGCTAGCATGTAGCTGGGTGTGAAACTACAGCTCTGTGATGTTTTGTTTTCAGACACTTTTCCCCTGATTTCTAAGTCCTTTTCTAGTTACAGCAGCAGTTTTTGCCGCTGGGGACATCTCTTACCCAAGAAGACAATATGAACACCACACTTCTGCCTGAACAGGTCACAAATAGACAGCAGTTCTAATTGCTGATTTGTAGAAGTAATTCTTAACTAGACTTCTTTGTTCTTTTAAATGCGGATCACAAACTGAATATTAAACACATATTTAGAAGTTCATTCAGATTTTTGCTGTCATTCAGACACTTAGCGGGCAATTTGAAGGTGCTCTGGGGAGTTTCTGGTGTTCGATTGATCCAGGTTTTCCCAAACACATTGTGCTCAGCCAGCTTTTAAAACATCTGTGCAAATTTCCTGGGTGCTTAGAAATGAAAAACGCATTTAGGTACCTGTTATCTCGTGTAAATGGTTATTTCATAGCTGTTGAAAATGGCCTGAGTGCACAGTTGTTTGTAAAAGCAGGAATTTCACGGAAAGAGAGATTTGCATTCACACGGGAGTAGAAGAGAGGGTGTTGTGGAAGTCCGGTACGAAAAGTTAGCTCCCATATACTTGTATAAGTGGTTCCCTTGAATCCTGCAGGGTTTTGAGCCCATGTAAGACAGAAATACCTGATTTAGGTTCCCTCTGTGTTGCAATATCACAATGTGGGAATTATTTCAGAATCAGGGCAGTAACCAAGTTTTGTTTTCACATACAGTTGTGATATTGATGGAATCAGTCCTATTTCCTCCTTGAAATGGAAGATATTAGAATAGTATAATCCCTTTTATGTTTGCATTTTAATGTTCATAAATGCAACTTCTAGGCTGTTGGCTACAAAAATGCCACAGACAGAATACAAGAGAAGGTGCTCACAGGTGCCCATGAGACAGAATTTGTACTCAGGTAAATTGACTATAAAACTCTCCTTCCCTTGGATTTTAAAGGGCTGAGTTGTGGTGATGAAATGCTGCACCTTAACAAGTTGGGTGCACAGGACTTTTGCTGAACAGCAAGGTTCTCCCTGTCTGTGAGCATCTGCTGCTGTCACTGGAGGAGTTTTAGCCAACAAGAATATGTCCTACCATGTGTTCAGGGGCTAACAGTTGATTTTGGTGGTGTTTCAGGTGGATTTAGTCGACTGGGTGGATAATATGTGGCCACAGCATTTGAAGGAGAGACAGACGGATGCTACCAATGCTATTTCAGAGATGAAATACCCCAAAGTGAAAAAGTAAGTCTTTAAAAAGCTCTGCTCTTGACTGTCTGAAGTAATTTTAACTTTGCTGAATACACTCTTTAATCAAATCTCTTTGAAAAGTGCATTTTTATTTTTCAGTTTTAAGCAACTCTGTTTTGAAAGTGGCAGACTGACCTTAAGTAGTAAATTCTCTGAAAGTGCTGCCCAAAGAAATCACATCACACAGATATGTCACACACTGTAGTCAGAGTCCTGCTGTAGGCTGGGCTCAGATCCTTCCCAGGTTCTAAACTGCTAATGACAGACATTATTAGCTGAGAAATGTTTTGTGAAATGAGCTTCAAGTCCATTTTTAATACGTGTGTGTGACTTCCCAGAAACTCTGTCACTGCCCTTCCTGCCAGTTTACTTTTCTATTCACTTTTTCAAGACCAAGGTCAAATATTGGACGGATTATCCAGGCTCAGGACCCGCTCAGGGCAGGTTTGAGACTGAACACAAGAGTAGTTTGTCCTGGTTCTGCCTATCTCAGCTGTAGTTTTTGGGCAAGCATAGGCTCACCTCGCTGTTTCTTCTGCTTTAATGTCTTCCTTGAAACTTTTTATGTGATGATTGGAAAAAGGAACTATTTGAGGGCCTCAAAATGTGCACGGCAAGTTTCATGGGAATGAGTACAGCTGAGATAGGGGTTCCTATAATGATGTAATGACCTGTATGGCTGATGAACACCAGGTAATCCTGGAAGCTCTGCACTGCCGTTTGTGTTTTATTGGCCAGACCGAATGCTGGCAACATCCCAGGCTCTGCTGTTGAACCGACCTCTGGTGTTCTGCAAATCACTCAGAACTCCTTCCAAACTGTAAAATAGATTGGTACTAACAGATACAAAGGAGTGTTCAGTGTAGCATTTACTCTTGTTCTGTAAAAATAAACATTTTAGAAGGTGAAGGTGTTCATAAAAAAAGAGAGAGACTCTGTGACAGGCATTGGGGGGACATGCTCAGCACCACTGATTTCAGTGGAAGCTAAAGATATTCCTAAATTTTGAAAGGATCAAACTGCTCATTAGGGTAACTGGTTGTGGATTGGAGTGCCCCATGCATTTGGAAACTCCTTAAGTGACTTGCCTGAGGTCACACAATAAACCAGTGGCAGAGCAGCACTTGCTTCCCAAGTGGTTAGTCAGCTAAGTAACATTATTTGTAATTTGCCAGAGCTAAGAAACTGAATCATGATTCAGGGCCTAAGGATTCAAGGTACAAGGTAAGAAGTAAAGAAAACTATTCCTTTCCTAGAGCAGGCACACTCCAGATGCTGAAAAAGATGTAGCAAGTAAACAGAACAAGGCAGAGACGGTTTGAAGGATAAGGTAGCAACATGACTAACAGAATTTAGCAGAAAAAGCAGAGTATATGCTTGCAGTTCACTACTTGCATCATGAAATGCCAGATGGTAGGTTTCAAAGGGATTTTAGAGACGTACCAATTCAACAGATTTTGACATGGAGTTTTTCCCATTTGTGGAGGGTGGCCTGGTAGCAAGGCAGGAGATGCCTGATGAAGAAGCAGACACAGAGCCGTGGAGGTTGCTGTCACTGGCAAAGGGAAGGTGGAGGTTGACAGCTTGATAAACTAGTAGATGTGATAGGTACAGGGAAGCTAAACACTGAAAGACTGTGAACGCTTGAAATGTGACAATGGAGTTTGATGTTGGGAAAAGGAGTTACCAGGCATGAGTGTTAAAGGCGAGGGTGATGCAGCTGGAGTGATGAGGATGTTGCTACTGAGTGTCATCTCACAGAAAGACTAGAGAAGGATGATTTACAGCACTGTTGGCACAAACCCCTCCTCAGTCTGAAGAAGCCACAAAGCTAAAACCAGTAACAAACAGTGACAGTGTGTGAGCACAAGAGAAGCTGTACCAGATCAGGACAAAGATCTGTGGCTCTCAGTAACCTGTCTGCTGTTGGGTGCTGGCATTGATGCCCTGGCAGGAGTGTAAGAATGGTGTGAGCGTTAAATGATGCCGCTCCTAAAAATTGTCTTCTAAACTTCGACTGCAGTCCAGGCAGGGGCTGTCCTGAGGTAGAAGTGGTTTCTGTGTGCTCAGTGACTCTCAAGAGATTGCTCTTCCGTGAACTCGTCCGGTTTAAAAATGAACTCAAGAGACTGGTTTTCTCCATCTTTGGGAATTCAACTTGACACTTTCCTGTAGAGATACTGGTCCCATCTATTGCTGTGAGTATCCAGAGGGTTAGAGCCCTTACTAAGGAGATCATGTTCGGTTGTGGAGCCACAAATCAGTGCTGTCACTTGTTTCACGCTGCCCGTTCTTTTATGTGAATCGTCAATATTCATATGCTTTATTAATGACTGTTGTTGCTCAGAAATGGGATCGATTCATTCCATTCTTGTTCTTAGCATTCCCATAATTCTGAGAGTTTGCCGTATGCCATCCCCACCATTAATGTGTTCCCTACAAACAAAAAGCACTCCAGCGAGAGCGCTGCAGTTTCGCAGACACAGATGGCATTACCAGACACAAATGTCTGTCTTGGCTCCTGCACGTCGAGTTCCGTGCTGGGAGTGAAGTTAGAGAACGCTCCATCTGCTGCTTCAGTTACCAGGAGCACCGCGCGCGCTGGAGACCACCCTGCCTCGCACTTGGACTTGCACCATTAACTTTTTAAAAAAATTCTGGGTAATGAAGTTATTTTTCTGTCTGTAGGTAAATGGCTGCTTACCTCACAGGAGCCTTAGAGGAGTGAATTAAGTGAGGAAATAGTTTATGTCCCCCCTTTCACATCCCAGGGTGCAAGTTCCTGAGAAAAGCCTCTCAGACATGGGATCCTGGATGAGAGTGGGAAGATGCTGTGTAACCAAGAGGCAGCAGAGGAAGGCAGTGCTGTTGTAACATCAGCTTTTAGGGGCAGAAGCTTGTTATATCACCATCACCATTTTCAGTTAGCTCAAAACAAGCTCAGATTTGTTTTTCTGTTTAAAGTCATCCAGAACTGAAGCAATCTGGATACAGCTGAGCCAACTAAAAAAAAAAGTACTAATTTGATTTTTCATTTATCAAAAGAGATAGCCCTGATGAAATTATTATCCTCTTTATTAGGTTTTCTGTTTGTAGCTCTGCAAGATTATTTGCAGTGCAGTGGCAGTGAATAGCTACTGTTCAGGACATGAAACAGTAACAGGCACTTCTAAGAACTTGGTAAAGTTTGTGCTGTGGAACAAATGAAAACAAAAGCTTTAGTCACTGCAACATCCTTTTTACCTTCAAAATTCTTCCTATTACTTGAAATATCTAAGCACTGCCGTAATAGGTCTCTATATTGCTGCTGTCCTTCAGTTAAGGATGGGGTATGTTGTGTGAAACATCTACCTGTTCACAAAAGAATGCTGCTCTGTTAGCATGTCCTCAGCCCTATTCTCCCTCTCCCAGGCTGTTGTTCAGCCATCCATTCCTTTCTATTCATTCCTTTACTAAGTAGGGATGGATTTAAACAGATGCTAAAATGCTCTACTGAGCTGTGGTCTAATTAGAAGCCGAGGGTGCCTCTGGAGACAGGGAATTGAGGGAGCTCGCAGGTCCCACAAGGCAACCTGGCACTGGTTTACGCATGTGAGAGACTTGTCTGCACTTTGTATGCCATTTGTGGATTGGTTTTGATACAAAACCTCTGGAAGTACAATTCAGTAAAAAAAATTAGACCAATAAGTGTGAGTTCTCCTTAAGACTTTCCAAGCTAGCAAAATAAATAAAATGTGATGTCTTCAGATCGGTGCATGAGTCTCAAATCCTCCTTGGGGTAGAACTTGGAGGACTTGCAGCATCACACATGTAACTCAAATAACCACCAATGCTTACAACAGTTTGTGGTGACCCTGGAGCTGAACAGCCTTGTCACAGGATGGAGAAACGAGTTGTGCTCTCACAGACACCAAACTGCTGTTCCGGGGGCAGACAGGCCTGGCTCGCAGTGAGTTGGCAGCTTGGTTCAGTTCATTGTGGTGCTGGGTACCTCTTTAGAAATTTAAGCTTCCAATCAAAACAAACAAACAAAAAAAGCAGGCCTCTTCATTCTTGAAGTTCTGAGGTTCCAGCGCTTGTGCACTGTTGGATGCCAAAATCTGGAAGGTCAACCAGGGGTCCCTGTGCGGTCCCCACTCGTGGCAGAGGCACACTCAGATGTGAGCCCACCCCACGCACTCTTGGTGTTCCACCGGGGCTGGGACCAGGCAAGGGTGCGACGAGGGAAGTGTTCGTCCATTACTTTGGTCCCAATGTGGTCTGAGAGTGTGATTTGCAGGCACTTCACAAACTCTCCGGTGCATGGCAGAAAATTGGCTTCTCTTATCTCGGGTGTTGTTTCTATGTGTGACTGACTCGGACCGTAACCCCCTCGGGGCAGGAGCCGAGCCTTTCATGTGCGTTTGAAGTGCCCGGTGCGCGCACGGGGTGTGGTGACCACGGTGTGTGACGATCTGGTTCGTTTCCCTCGGGCTGGGAGCGCTCGGTACCGCTCCCCAGGAGGGGGACGGGGCGAAGGTTGGTCCCGGCAGGACACGGGCACAGGCCAGCTCTGAGCGGCCTTCCACGGGCAGGGCTGGCCCGGCGGCCACGGCTGGGTGCTGGGGGGCCCTGCGAGCCCGGGGAGCTGGGGTTCCTCATCCCTGACGGGGGAGCCGAGGCTCATCTTTCAGGAAAGCCGGGTTCATCCCCGCAGGAGCAGCCAGGGCTCACCCCTAGGGAAGCCGGGGCCCTCCGTGAAGAGATGCTGGGGCTCATCCCCGCGGGGCAGCCGGGCCCTCCCCGCCGCAGCGGGGCCGGTCGCTGCCGGTGAGGCGGGGGTGGGGGCGGCAGCCGGGCCGGTGCCTCCCGGGTGACAATGGTTTCTTTTGTCTTGCGGCGCAATTCGTGGCTTCCAGTTGCAGGGCCCCAGTGTGGGAGCGCTGTCGGTGCGGGCCGAGGCGCCCCGAGGTAGCTATTGTTCCTGCTGCCTCCTGCCAGCCCCGCTCCCAGGCCCGGCAGAAGGGCCCCCGCGGTGCCGGGATGCTGCCGGGGGCCGCTCTCCCCCGACACCCGGAGCGTCGCTCCCGCCCGGGGATGGGGAGCGAGGCCCGCGCCTTTCCCCGCGCTGGCACTTGCAGTTGGCTCATGGGTCGGTGGTATTCGGTTTCAGGCTCAGGGATTTCAACCAGCCGGCGCTGCTCCTGGGAGGAAGGAAGAGTGAGCTATACTTTTCTCATTGGCCCGAACAAAAAACAGAAGCCTCTGCTGGGGTTTGGGAGTGGTTTATGGGCTGAGCTCAGTGGCAGGGGAGTCCTCGCAATGCCAGAGGGAATAGAGCCGTATGGTGCGCGGTGCCTATTGCGGGAGAGAAGGAGCTGAGCTCAGGGTAATGCTGCTGCCTGTGCGTCCGCTCGCGTCTCCCCGGGCCCATGTGCATGAACGCTGCCGCTGCCTGCCCTGCCCGGCGCTGCCTTCGCATCCCGGCGCGGCTCTCGCTGTCTTTGTTTCTCTGTTTGCTTGCGGGTTTGTAGCGATGCGTGGCGAGTGCATTGTGGGTTTGCCTGGGAGTGTGGGCTCTGCGCTGGCTTATGGAGCGGTGTCTGTGTTGTTCCTGTGTTCCCAGCTCGCTGTGTTTGCTTAGTGGTTTAGCTTCATTTGTATCATCTCCCTCTCTGTTTTTGGATCTCTGTGTTTGTTCTTCCTCGTGAGTTTGCAGGTTACTCCATATTTCTTCGCATCATTTCTCTAACAAATTTTCC
>VZRV01002663.1:206822-256608 GCA_013398115.1 Falcunculus frontatus
GGTGGGTGGGAGGGAGAAGTTCCCCTTTTCTCCATATCACAAATCCTTCCTCCAAAATAACAATACATTAACTCGACAAATTTCAGGCTTGTGGAGAACACAAACCAAACTCTTCAATCGGGAAGGGAAGCTCCCCCACAACAGATTACAAGCAGCTGCATGTTTTAAAACCCTGACTGAGGCTGTGCAGGGAGATAAAGTGGAGTGTGCAGGGGTTGGATGTGGTAGCAGTTATGAAAATATTCAACTTGGGGCATCTTTTGCATCGCCTGTGTTTTCAGGGTGTAACTCTGGTCAGGTTATCTCCCCATGCCTGACGTGGGATTGTGTTCCTGTAACCACTGTACCTGCCCTGGCCCAGAGCGCTGTGGCCACAGCACACAGTGGGATGTAGTTCCTCGATTTCTTTCAACATGGATGCTGTGTTATGGCTTTTTTTTTTTTCCCCTCCGTATTTTTTTTTTTCTTTTTCCCTGTTGTTATGGAAAACCCTGAAAAGTTGAGTGGTTCCCCAAATTAGCAGCTGTTGGTGATGAGAAGCCTCTGGCTGAGGCTGGAGCCGAGCGGTGCCTGAGATTAGCTGTGGCATGGAGTGTGCTGGGACCATGTGACTGCGGTGTACATTGGAAGAGGAAGCTGTAGAGGTCAATGCAAAGGCATTGTGCCAGACTCTGGCAACCAGGGAGAGAGCTGGATGGCGGAAGATCCTCCCGCAGGCTCCTGAGCCAGCCGGGAGCTGTTGGGCTTGGACAAAAGCAGGCCTGGGAGATTAACAGCAGATATTAAGGCATGGCTTGTTTGTGGATGGAAAGAAAAACAGTTTATTTTCCAAATGCTTTGCAGGTTTATATTAATCGCCATATGTGAATCTTTCACTAAAACCACCTTTATTGGAGTGGAAATTGCGTTTAGAGGAGTTTCAAGAAACCAGAGGGGAAAATGAGGGAAAACAAGGAAAAGAAAGAGTTGCGTGTTCACAGTTATACCTGCTTCAGTGTTTTCTCACCAAACTAAATTTTAAGCGCTTTGATTTGACAGGATTCAATCCTGTTATTTCCTCTCTGAACAGAAACAGTTTGACTGCTTCAGGTTTAGAATTGACTACTGAGGAATAGCTAAAACCAGCTAATGCCCAGGCCGTGTTTGCTCTTCCAGAATATCTTAATGCCATGGGTGATTGTTGGTAGGTAGCACTGTCTAGAAAATTTTTTGTTAGTGTGATGTGTTTTACATCTGACCTTTTGGTAACTGAAAATAATTGACTCCATCAGGATTTGAATTTTTTACTTTAAAACAACATGAACCTCTAGTATTCAGCACTGCTTACAAGCTGAGAATTGCCATGCTGATTTTTTTTTTTTCCCTAATGAGCAATAATTATTCAATCTGTGACTTTTTGCAGTTTGGCTGGAAGAAAGGCAACTTCCTTTCTGGGCTTCTTTTATTGTTTTTAAATTCTATCTGACTTGTAATCAACAACATCTTGGTAGAGAAAACATAAAAGGAGAAATTTAAAAAAAAAGTGTTTGGGAGGGAAGGACTCATATTTTGAAATGGAGCATATTGAGAGTGTAGACAGCTTCTTGGCTAGCTGTGATTTTTGAAGCATCTGAAATACCCCAGGGGCAGCAAAAGCTTCTTCCTGCTTCTGAAGGATTAAAAAAAAAATTTTAAAAATTCCAGAGTGGGCAAGAGGAGAGACGTGTAATTGCACAAGGAGAGGTTTTAATTGTGAGATGAAGGCGCAGGACCTTTTTTGAAGCCCACAAATTGACTGTCTTCATGACAGCATTGCGTATCATTCTGTCAACTCCGGCTCGGGATGTGGTTGCTAGGCAGCGGCTCTTATGGACCCAGAGTGGCTCTGATTTGCCAGCCTTCTGCAGACACATGGTAAGGTCCTTCCCAGCCTATCATCTACAGGGACTTCTGCACGCCGGCTGCATACTGCTGAGCTTCTCCTACCTGAATGTGAGCAGAAAAAGACACACTTAAATCAAACCTTTTTTCCTTTTTTAATTTTTTTTTTTTTTTTAACAAATCCCCTTCCGGTAGTGTTTCCATAACTCCCCTTAAAAAACCAAACCAAACCAAAAAAAAAAAAAAAAAAAAAAAAAAAAAAACAAAAAAAAGAGCGCGGAAAAANTTTTAAAAAAAAAAAAAAAAAAAAAGCCATGAAACGGAGACCGGAACAAGGAAAAGAGGTTAGTGGGTTAAGTGGTGTGTGTTTCCTGCGTTTGCAAAGGTGCCTACAGTGAGGAGGGCGGCTGTGATTCGGCCATTAGTTACAGATGGTGGCTGCAGGCTGGAGATTCCTGCAGCCAGACCACAGCTCTTGTGTCTTTTCCAGCAATGCAGACTTTAAACTGCTCAAAACCTGTATCAAGACAGCGTAAAAAATAGTGGATTTGATACTTAGCGTGGCTGCCAGCTGGGTCCTTTATGTATTTTGATGCAGAATGCCTAGAAATGTGAACAAAAAGGAGTTAGTTTGCCAAATGAGGTTTCTGTCCGTTAATTCTTGCAAAAATGGCATGAGTGGCAAGTAGGTAAAGAACGTTCAGGAGGATTTATAAGTAAATTAGATTTTTCAAAACTTTGAAGCAATTTGTGTACAACTTTTGGTGAAGGTTGTGTCTCTGGAGCGGTGAAGGAAAGCATTAAACAGATCACCCCGGGGACCGGCAGTGGTATAAGAAATATTTCTGAACAGCCTAACTTTTAATGTTTTTCTATTCCCTAACTCCGAAAGCTTTAATTCCTCTTATATGAACAGCAAACTCAGACATGGAGATATGCATTTTTCAGCAGAAACCTCGTTATCTTCATGAGACAAATCCCTGTACTGTAAATGCAGAAACTTAATTGGTGGAAGCAGCATTGCACAGGCAGTTAACCTCTGCAAATTAAGATGGGAAAAATACTGTTTCAGACGGATTCATTTTTGTCCTTCACTCTGCTTGCAGGTACTGTTTGATGAGTGTGAAAGGATGCTTCACTGATTTTCATATTGATTTTGGTGGCACTTCAGTGTGGTATCACGTTTTCCGTGGGGGGAAGGTAGGTGAACCTTTTTTTGATACTTGGTTTTATTTCTCTGTGCCTCTTATAGAGGGGAGGGGTTGTTTTCTTTTTCTTTTTCCTTTCTCTCTTTTTTTTTTTTCCTTGAGGGGATCAGCCAGTGATGAGACTGTTTCAGCAGCTTTGTTGATACACAGAGAGTTTGCTGAACTAGAAGGACACTACTCACCGTTATGAAACAAACAAGTGATTTATTTGAAATACCAAATGTGTTATTTGCTGGTGGTGGTGCTTTTAGGCTCGCTGTTGCTGTTGCTGGTCCAGAAGTGTCTTGCAGTGAGATGTGGCTGTGTGTACCCTTGCTGGGTCAGAGTGCCCTCACAAGTCTCCTGTAGCTAAAGCTTCTGTTCCTTTTAGAGATTCCAGGTTCCTTTGGTGTGTACAGGCACAATAAGCCAGAACTCAAAAGGATACAGAAGCCTGAAAATACACAGCATGTATGGCTACATTCACATGTTTCCTGGTTTATGATGTTTTTCCCAGTTGCATTATGGACAGTGTATGGTGGAACTGAAATCAGTCAGTGGTACAGATCCTCTTCCTTGCTGTACCAACACACTGTTCTGAACTGCAGGTAAACCACAGGCAGCTTCTGAGTAAGATGTTTCTGGAAGAGAGATGACAAGTGACAGTTACCCAGCCACTTCCAGCACGTGGGCTAATTGCTGCTGCTGTCTGTGTGTGCCTCTGTGCACAACACCTGGAAAACAAGTGTTTCATGCAGAAAGCAGCTCATTTGCCTAACACACGATAGCCTTGGTGGAGTCTCTCAGCTGTTTCTTTTTGTTGACTGTTTATAATAGTTAAGTCTTCATTTTGTTTTTAGATCTTCTGGCTGATTCCACCTACTCTGCAGAATCTAGAACTTTATGAAGAATGGGTTCTCTCAGGAAAGCAAAGTGATATCTTTCTGGGAGACAGGGTGGAACGGTGCCAAAGAATCGAACTGAAACAAGGCTACACGTTCTTCATTCCTTCAGGTATCCCTTTTAACTAACCTTTTGGAATGACTGGGATTGTGCTTTACTAACAGTTCTCCGTAAAACAATTATTCACACCTAAACCCCATACTGACCTCTTTATTTGCTGTGGCAGAAGAATGGCCAGGGACTAAATGTGCTTCATTTTCCAGAAATTAGGACTGATGCAAAATGTACTGTTAGGAAGTGTGTGCAGTGATCACTTGTGTGTACTGGGAGAAAGGAGAGAGGAGTTGGGCCTCTGGAGCTGCCAGTTCACTGCTTCTCATCAGAGCTGTCCTGACTGCTGCTGTTAGCTTTCTGGGAAGGACAGTTTTATCTTTTTGTGATCTCTTCTGGCAGGTTTCACCTGCAGTTCAGTAACTTGCTTCTTTGCCTCTATCTGTAGCCAGAGGTGGGTCTTGATTCCCTGGTGGAATTCAAGAGAGATTCCAGTCCATAGAAGAACAGGTGCTGTGTTCCCTCAGAGTTGCTTCTTGGGGAAACAGCTTCATTGTTATAACTCTTCAGAATTTCTGCTGATGGAAATGGTGCTGAATCTGGACATCTTCCAGCAGCCCAGCCACACTCAATTTTACACTGCTGCCCACCTCAGTAGCTGTGTTCCATGATCCAGGCTCATCTTGCAAAGCCACCAAATAGTTGCTGCTTTCAAGGCTGATGCTTTAGCCCTTTCTGCTCCTGCCTAAATTGGATTAAGGATGGTGGAATGTGTAACAGTCCTCATTCAAGATGATATCAGACTTTGCTTTCCGTGACTATTACGGGACCGTGAGTTCGTTTATATGAATTTAACACATTGCCTCTGTCTATTGGATCTTACCAGGGAAATAAATATAGGTAGACTTTCTCCATGACAGAAAGGCGGCCTGGTAGTTTTTCAGCTCTGGGATTAATTAGTCTGTGGAGATAAGATTATTATTTTTTAACCCTAGAGACAGAGAGAATGCAGGTCATGCAGAGACAGGGACAACGTTCTTCTCATCTGGGGAATGTTGTTAGGATCAGTTGAAGGCCACAAATGTGCACATTTGTAGGTATTTGGTCAGAATCAGCCTGGGAGATGACAGGCAAAATGACTTTGAGGGTGGAGGAGTTAATCCGTTAAAGGAATTAGATCTTCCCTTGAAACAGGTCAGAATGTGCTCTTACTGTTTGAACTGGGTGTTTGAGTGTGGCTGTGCTGTTTGCTTAGATCCCATTACTGCATCTTCTGTTTATCTCCATCCTCCTGTGAAAAGCCTCCTACAAGTAAGACTTTCTGTATGTCAGTTTAGTCATGTTCAGCAGCTGGAACACTGCAGGTTGTGAGAGCTTGGACAGGACACAGCTGTAACATGGTGGCTGACACAAAGTGATTCCAAATGGGTTTTTGACTGTAGTTTCTGTTTTCTTAGGAAAGCCCCGAGTACAGAAATGCTGATACTCAGACATTTTAGGCTCCATGCCAGATTCGAAAGGCATTTATGAATAATTTCTCTGTAAGCACCTCATAGATTGAAGGGTTTTTGCTCTGCTGTATTTTATTTGGAAAACTTATTTGCAAATCTCTTATTTATGTGAAAGGGCATTATTTCTGCCTTTGTTTTAAGAGTATGGAAATGCCTAATTAAAGGCTGTTCCAGGTCAGCGATTTGAGCATAGCTGTGTAAAACAGGTCAATTCCTGTGACCTCTTTGCTCTGGTTTGTGCACATATCATGTTAGTTAATGTTTGAAAGTGGTTTTTATGTGCTTTAGAAGTGTTCTTAGTGTTTAGATTCTGTTTATGGGTGTCTGTAAAACCAGCATGTCCTGTATTTTCAATTGAGCCTGATAAACCCTTGACCAGTCTCAACTCATCCATGAGGAAATACCTTCTAATTACAGGTTTGGTCACAGAAAGTGTAAGGAATTAGTGCTCAGCTGGGCTGTGAATGGGGAACATTTCAGCAAAGGACCTTTCCCATAAAATACCCTGCTCTGCTCCTGTTTTCAAGTAATTTTTGGGACTAGTCCTAGAAATGCTGTTACACCATAGCAGTGTGAGGGTGAAGTAGGTAGAGAAGACAAGTGAGGTAAGGTAAGAAGACAAGTGAAGTAGGTAAGAAGACAAGTGAGGGAGCGAAATCACAGGCTGCTGGAAAATGGAAGGTTTGTCTGAGAATCTGGGATCAGCAGCAGATCCAGTAAATCCCTGAAAGTACAAACCACTTGGACAAGAATGGGGATCATTCTTACGGAAGGCGTAATTATAGTGCTCACCAGGGCCTCAGGGTATTTTCCTCTCCATCACTGCCATCATTCTTTCAGGATTAAGTTTAAACCAGTAGATTTCTACCGGTGTTTGTAACCCCCCAGAGCACTGAGAGCGCGATCCCAGCTGTGGGTATCAAGGAGGAAGTGAGCCCAATATTGTCAGCACAGTGACTTGTTATGGCCCAAGGTGCATTTTGCAGCGTTTTAGGAGTTCCTCCTAAATATGGGGAGGGGGAAAGCTGGGATTCTGAGGGATACTCATGTAGGAGCCCAGCTGTGCCCTGGTGGCCCCATAGGGCTGTTCCACACGAGCAATGCACCGTTACAGGTTCTCATCTCCCACTTTACTGGTTCCCACTGGTGGGTCAAGGATGATAACTCTGCTAAAGTCTGTGGTAAAGTGATAAAATCAGCTAGGAACCTGGCCTTTTCCATTAATGTAACTGATGTCAGTGTAGTTGTTGAGAAATACACGCATTGTGCCATTCTGAGGTTTTTGGCCAGATTAGATTCAAGATGTTAGACCAGCTGAAGGTTCAAGAGGGGAAGAAGCCATAACTGGTACCAGTGTCAGGGAATGATTTAAAATTTTTTTTCTGTGGAAATCTAACTGTTGTTTTCCCAGGATGGGAGTGAACTTGTCCTCATGCAGGGAAAGTGCCCCAGGATATTTGCACTTGTATGTTACCATGGGCAAAGTTTAATATGTAAAGTTTTCATATGGTAAAAATTTACCACAGATAAAATTTGGTCAGGGTAACATGTCTCACTCTGGGATAGTGGGCAGGGGATGCTGCCAATCCCACTCACATGCCAAATGGAAGGGAAATTCTTTATAGAGTGTCCTCCTCTTCAGGTGGAAACTGTGATGATCCACAAGAGAAAAAGCATCATTTCAGTGCTCACTTATTGTCTCAGTAGGGAAACAACAAAATTTTACCAGTCACAGTCAAATCTAGAGCTTGTCCAGTACTATTTTTGCTGTAGTTTTCTTCTGCACCATGTGATGACTTTCCAGAGGGGATGTGTGAAGTGTTTGGAGTCTGTTGTGGTGGTGTTATGGAGAAGTAATTAAGGTATCTCCCATCACTGGGCTGGGACACACAGAATCAGTGTTTGGGCAGCATCCCTCAGATTTCTGCAGCTCAGGATTTCTGTAGACACGTGTTTTTGGCTTCTACAAGCCACTTGCTCTGTTACATCCTGACTGCTCCTCTACAGCCTTTTTCAAATACTGCTCACTAAGTTAATGCCAGTTAATCAGGTTTTAAATATCACAGAATCACAGAAGTGTTTATCTTCAGTGCTTCTCCCTTTGTAAGTATTTTTTCCTTTTACATCACTGCATAACTTCACTGGAACCTTTCTCTCTCCTTCTCTTGCCCTTCACCCTCCACTCCAGTCTTTATTCTCTGTAAATTGTCTTTCACTTCTCTCCTTGTACTTGTTTTCTCAAGTGATGCATTCATTATGCATCGATTTCCCTCTCTCTTGGTCTCTGGACACCACATTAGTTTCTCTCATGTCCTCCTAAACATCACTGTTGTTTCCTAAACCCAAGCTCAAAACTAAGCATACACAAAAATCCATCCTTTTTTCAATCCACTTGCTCTTTTAAGTCTTAATCTTGCTGAATAAGTAATTTTGATTGTGAGTGATGGACCTCTGACATGGATATTGTCTTTCTCCTCTTCCCTGTTGTCCTCTACAAGCAAGATTTTTGCCATAATTTGAAATATGTTAAACTTGTTTGCTTTTCTCTCAATTTCTTGGCAGGCCTCTCTTTTGAAAAATGACCTTTTCTTTCATGCATGTGTATATATGTCTAGTGCAGACACTTGTACTTCAAATTCAGGGGAGTTTGCACATGTAAAATTGGTGCATACAAAAGCAGCCAGTTTGTAGTATCTTGTGGAAAATTTGTCTTGCGATGTTTTTTTGCCTGTTAATGTTGTGAAGTCAGAGTGTAATCAGTGCATGTCTTGAAAAGGTGAACTTGAGCCAGTTCTGGATTGTCACTGATGTTGTCTGCCAGAATATGGATAAACTTGGATTTTCTTCTTTTTTTGTGAAGACCAGTTTTACTGACCTCCAGGGTAGTTGCCACACTTGTTGTGGGTACAAGTTGTGGATACAGGTTGATTCCAGGGTTTGCAGCGTGATTGGTCTCAGAAAATTTGCAAACATCCTGGTTTGGGTTCCTTTGGGAGGAGATGGCTGATGCTACCAAGGGTTGCTCTATCATCCTCTTTTTCTTACAGCCTTTTCCTGAGCCTCTGTCACTGGTAAGAGGCAGTGGGCTCATAAGCAGCTGTGGGCTTGGGTCTTCTGGTCTTACTGTAGGCTTTTCAAATCTGTAGCTTTAATATGAGTCCGTGGAAGAGATGAGATGTTGGGCTGCCATTAGATATTGCAGAAGACTTCTGCAGTGCTGATTTATTCAACATTCCTACGATCAAAATCCAGACAGGGTAACCTGCTGTCAGCTGGATGATGTTCCTTTCTGGTTCTTCTTCAAATTTCTCGTGTTGCTGCTTGCAATTTTATAACAGTTGTGTTTCACCTGGGAGCTGGCAGTGTTCCACTGAGGAGTAAGCTGTTTGTTTTACTTTATTTTTCTTACATTCTCTATACTGCACTTCAGGGCCTTTGGCATGGAAACATGCTGTTAAGAGTCTCTCTTAATTATTGTGGTAACCTGAGAGTGCTCCAGAGTTCTTGTCTCCAGTCAAATGCAGAAATAATGACCTTTCTCAGATGAATGTTTTTGGGAAGGAGAGTGGACAGAAAGAGATGTTCTGTGTGGACTGTAGGCAGCTGTTTGGAAGGATTCAAAATGTTTCAAATGCTGTCTCAGTGGTTATCAGTGGGATTTTGCCTATTAGGAGTGTGTGGTCTTAGGTCACCTCTGCTGTGCCAGTGAGAGTTTGATGGATTATTGTGTGATGGGGCCAGAAGGTGGCACATAGCCCTTACAGCAGGGAGAATGACAGGCTATTAAAATCTGGCTGGTACATTTTTTGCAGGGTGTTGTGCTAGGGCTGCAGAGCTGCCTGGCTATTTTTGGTTGCTGTTTAGCTTTTTCCCATTCTGTGAGCTTCCACTGACATTAATGGAATCTCTATGCCTGGAACCTCAGGGACCACATGAAGACGACTGGTGAAGAGTATCAAAGAGGAGAGGCTTTTTGTCTTGAGTGTCTGCTTTCAGATTGAAGGTGACAGCATAATGTTGGATTTTTGGTTCTGCACCTAATGCAGAGCTCTGCTTAATTCTTAAAAACAATTTAAGATTGACAGTTGCTGTATTACTTGTACTACTGGGGCAAAATTAATAATTTTTTAACTTTAAAAATGTAAACATGATCTTTCCGTGATAGATTTGGTTGTGGGCACTGTTGTGACGCAGTCATTCTTCTTTTGAGATTTGCTGGCAGTGCCCACTCTCAGGTTATCTCTTTAGTCACTTTTTATTTCTGAGGCATATATAGTTCATCTTTTCCACCCCAAGTTGCTGTAGAATTGCAGGAAAATATGTGGCGACTTCTATATCACAAGGCAAAATATCAGTTCAGTTACTAATGGAAACAGATGCGCCATGGTTTTGGCTTGGAGCTTGTAGGCTGTTTGCCCCATAGCTTTATAAGTTAATATTCTTTTTCATTATTCTCAGATGGATGATTGCATCCTTGAGTAGGAATTTGCAGCCCACTGAAATCTTCTAACAAGTTTGCAATGTTTAATAATACTTGTTTTATAAAATTCAAAAGATAATGAGATCATATCTTTCTTTTAACTGTTCAGAAAAACGTTTGTTACTGTTAATTTTACCTTCTTGATTTACTAGAGATGATAACATCTAAATATTCAAGTGTATCTTAGGAGTGGTGGAATAATTCATAACTGTAAATCAGCTGAGAGCATTTCTGAGTCTCCTGAATAGAATTCCTGCTCAGTGTTGGCTTGGCTTCATACACTAGGATTGTTTTGGGAAGGAAAAAGCACTTATCGATCGCCAGGAACTGAAATAAAAACCATCAACTTCAGAAAAACCGTAAGTGGATGGTCTTCTTGTTGAGGCTTGACATGAGTGCTGTGAGCAGTGACTGTGCGGTGTCTGTGCTCCCAAATCCATTTATCCATCGTGGTGGAGGCTGTCGTGGGCAGGACGGGGCAGTGGCTGTGCCAGAGCCGTTCCAGCTGCCCGGGGAGGCCGGGCTGGTTCCACCTTCGCTCCGACGCCACCGCTGTCGGCACAGGCTGCTTGGGAAGCAGTTGCCCACAGGGAAGAATCTTCTAGTTCATGGCTGGTCCTCGAAGCCACACAGTCTATGTCCTCCTCTCATCTGTAGGATTTAATTGGAGCTTTAGGTAATGTTTAGCAGGCGCTTTTGTTTGTGGCTTTCAGACAGAAATTAACAATTTCGTGTTCCGCTGACCTTTAACTTTTTCAGTTCTTATTCCAGTTGTTCTGATATTACTTCAGTGCTTTTTTTAGCATTAAGGAAAAAATTAAATTTGAGGCATTTTTCTCTGGTTTTGAGACCATTACCAAGTGGTGGGTTGTTATTTCCTGTCTTGCACGAAGCCGTGAAACACAGAGGGATGTGCAGCAGTAGCAGGGTTTGTGTGAGCAGCACTGAGGAGAGAACTGATGAACTCGCTCCAGAGGTGTTGGTACTGAAGGCTGTGTGGCAAGTTTGTGCTGTGAGAGCTGGAAGTCAGACACGCAGGAACAGGCATGACAGGCTGTTCAGCACAGGTGACACGATCTAAAATGTCAACAGACCTTCAATTCATCCAGCAAAAAGTAATGGCACAGGTGAAAGTGAGGCAGGGGTGTGGTGGATGATATTAAAGCAAATCCCTTGGCTGTCCTTTTGTGTTAACTCTACGTGCAGCACCTCCTGTTCTGGAGGCTTGTCTTCCCCTTTAAAAACTGTGGTAATTGGGGAGCTGAGAAGATGGGTGTTTTTGTTTGCAAATGGTCACAATGAACATTCATCCTCCTCAGTTTATTTCTGAGTCGTGCTGTAGCTAAGCTGTGGGAATGGATTGAATGTGCCATCCAAGCTTCTCTGTTCTCAGAGCTCATTTCCACAATACATTACCCTGATGGAAACTGTTTCCTGTTTTCCTCTCATCTCTCTTTCCTCCTGCTTCTACTTTTCTGGTGCTGACCTCCAAGTTTTCTCCATACACAGCCTGGTTAATATTAGAACACGAGATTTTCATGTTGGGTTTTTTTCCTCTGTAACATCTGTGCCAGTCGTGCTGGGATTTTGTACCTCATCACTTCTCCCATCTTTTTTGTCTAACCTTGCCCGTTCTGTCCTGTGTCCCTGGAATCCACCACTTGGTGCTCATGTCTCTGCAGTTTCAATTATGCACGTACGTTCCTTAGGCAAGTGGAAGCTATTTTGGGATGCAGTGTGACTGAAATACTGCACAGCTGAGTGGCCAAAATCTATTTGATGCGCAGGTGACTCCTCTGGCAGGGCTGTGTCCTGCAGAGGGGCTGAGCTGGATGCTGCCTGTGGGAGCACATGAACTGCAGGAGATCTGGGATTCCCCAGGACCAAGCTGTGTGCCCAGCTCAGCACTTCAGCAGTGAGGGGATGGTACCCACAGCCATACTTATCTCTGAGCTATGCCTGGCAATCATCCCTGCCTTGGCAGGGGTAGGAACTTGACTTCCCAGGACTTCGTAGTTGATGACTTTGTTGCTTGGTCTCTCGTTTATTTTTGTTTTCCCAACCCTGATGGATTTTAATGCTGTGTTATTAAAGGGTTTTGCTATTGACAACTGTGTCATTAACAGCAGTATTTTCAGTCTTGTTATTAGAAATACTTGCATCTTGAAGGACCTAGTGTTCAGTTAATTCAGCAGCTGGGAGCTGAAGGTACTAATTGCTTGTAAGATATTTAGTCCTTGATTATAAATGCAAGTAGGGAATTAAAGACCTTCTCCACAGAACCAGAGGTTGTTTCAGATACTTTACAGAAGACTTACAGTTTGCACTGTACCAGCTCTGCAAGAATAGATGTTTGAAACTATATTTGTGTTCATTATTCTTTCTGTTGAGGGTTTTTCATGTCTGGGACATCATTTGTTGGAGCATTGGCTCAAGCCAGTGATAGATCCTTCCACATTTCTCCCCAAAATACTGGGACTTCTACCAAGAAAGTCTAGCAGTTGCTAACACAAAGACCCTTGGCATCTCGTCGGGACGGAGTTGAGAAGTCAGGGAAGGTGTGATGAGAGACCCAAAGACCAGGAAACAATGAAACCAGCTGCACTCCAGTGTGAAATGTTCACTAAGGAAATACAGTTTGTAGGAGAAGGCTACTCTGTGGTTTCAGTGGAAGCACCCACTCAAAGAACAACTGCATTGATGGGATTTAATTTTATTGATTATTAAGTGAAGGGATATCTCCTTTTAACCTTTCAAATAGGACAAGAATCAGCTCATTTACTCCTTTTAATTAAGTTGTAAATATTTGATAACATTGTATTTTGAATTATGTTGATCATTTCACTAAAATAGCAGCTGCAGTAAGGTTGGACATTGACACCTGTGCAGAGAACTGCTGTGGGAGGTGGTACTGAGGACTCCTCAGTGTTATGCTGGTAACTGCCTGGTTCTGAGCTGTCTTCTGCCACCACTCAGTTGTGGGGTCATGAAAGTCATTTTACTTTTTCAAGTTTCAGTTTGTTCATCTCTAAACCTGACAATTAAGGTGGATTGTCACACAAACCAACCCTGTGTTTCAGCACCCAGCCAGTAAGTTGGCTTTGGGGACCCAGATTTGCCCCAGCACATGGTTTCCATTCTTTCCCCCAACCACAGAAATCTTTATTTACCCAATGGAAGCAGTAGCCCCAACTTCCTTGACCTCGGATCTGTTTTCCTTCCCAAAGACTAGGATGAAGGCCATTTATTTTTCTAGTAGTTTGCTCTTAGTACAGACTGATGTATTTCGTGTGAGGTGCTGAACTACTTCAGCTGTGAAGTGTTGATGTGTGTAATTGCCATCCTACCCTTACATGAAAAAAAAATTCCTCTCTAGTTGGTTGTTCTTGATTTGTAAGTAATAAACAGGCTGGATCACTGTCACTGAAATGATACTGACCAGAGAAGGAAAGATGGAATAATTTCGAGAGCTGCCAGAGCCATGAGCCACCCGCTGGTTTTATATACATCACATTTAGTGTTTGGAGTCAGACCTGTAAATTGACTGAAACCTGGAACAGGTTGCCCAGAGGGGCTGTGGAGTCTCCATCCCAGGAGATACTGAGGAGCCATCTGGACACAGTTCTGTGCAGCTGGCTCTGGGTGGTCCTGCTTGAGCAGGGGGTTGGACCTCCAGAGGTCCCTTCCAACCTCCACCGTTCAGTGATTCTGAAATTCAGAAAAATGTATCCAGAGTGATGAGCTTGTGTTTCCAGGGAGAAAATTCTAGTGCTGATTTCTTCTCCTTATCATTCTCCTACCAACATGCCCTTAAATGAAAGCCCCAGTCCTGCCATCTGCTGTGGCTCAAGGGCTTCCCAGACAGAGCTTTCCAGGCCTTTATGGTTGAAAGATTGTTGTGGAGGAGCACTTTTGTGGCTGCTGGCTGGAAAACCCTCCAGGCTGAATGGAGTTTTCCTGCTCCCTCACTGATCTGGAAGTGAAGGAAAGCTGCCACAGCTTTAATGGAAAGTACTGCACAGTCAGGAGAAAATTGACTGCCCCCCATGTTGCTTTGCTGTCTGCTGGTTTATAAATTGCAATGCTTTTCATTAAAAAAGAAGGGGAAAAAAGTGTCAGGTCTCTGTGGGTCCCAGATCATTAGCAGGATCAATTCCTTTTTCACTGCAGAGATCAGAGGCTACAGTCTTGCATAGCCAGAGCTTCAGCTCCTGACAGACCAAGCAAACAATGCAGAGGCGGAAGAGTGGTGTGTGGCTGCCTGAATTGCTGTGCCTGGATTTTCGTTGTGATAGAAGATTCTTTGGAGCCTGTGAAATGAATTCAGTCCCTTGCAGGATTGGGTCAGAACAGTCTCATCAGCTCCAGTACTAGAAATGTTAAATCCCTTAACTTGAGGCTTGCAGTGAAAATGATGTCTCGGTTACTTCAGGAAGTTGATCATAGGAGATGAAACTTTCACCTCTGAAGGAGGGCTGGTAATAATTGGAAATCTTCTACATCTGAAGGTGTGAAGGAAGTTTGGTGTGCCTCAGTCCAGTTCCACAACCCTTGGCCCACCACCAGTGCTGACATGGTTTGCAGCCGTGCTGGAGGTGCCAGTCTGAGAGCCAAGTGTATGGAACAGACTGAATTTACCTCTTAGTCATGGACGTGGTTGAGTCATAAACTTGCGTGTGCTCAGTAAACACTGTAACTGTTCAGTGAATAAATAGAAGAACTGATTTACAGAGGGTTGCAAGACTGCACGTCACAAGGTGCCCTTCTGCTATGACTAGTCCTGAAGTGTGGCTGTGA
This sequence comes from Falcunculus frontatus, assembly GCA_013398115.1. Classification (NCBI taxonomy): domain Eukaryota; kingdom Metazoa; phylum Chordata; class Aves; order Passeriformes; genus Falcunculus; species Falcunculus frontatus. The sequence continues at coordinate 221,612 of VZRV01002663.1, forward strand.
GCATCCCATTTAACCTTTCACTGCTTTAACTTCTCATCCCCTGCACAGTGGGATTCAGGGGGTTGTTAAAATTTGATTATAAATTGCTCTGTAATGCTACGTAGCACGAGGCATTCTCAGTTCTTTGCTTTCCCTCTCTAGGGTGGATACACGCGGTTTATACTCCGGTAGATTCTCTGGTGTTTGGTGGAAATATCCTGCATAGCTTTAATGTTCCCATGCAGCTTCGCATCTATGAAATTGAGGACAGAACAAGGGTAAGGATACTTGATTCTCTCTTTAACCAAGCAGTTCTTTGTGACTGTGATCTGTCATAGTCTCTCCCTTGTATTCCCTTCTGACAAACAACAACTGACGGGATCTCCGTGTCAGAGTCATTGAAACAAGAGGTAAACATGAAGTAATGAGACTTTCAAATGTTGGGTTTTTTTAAGTGGGATTTACTCATCTGCTTCCCACAGATGTGTCCCTTCTGCGTTTTTTGTCTGCCTGTTAAATTTTCACAAAACACCCTTCCTTTTGCACAAAAACATATTGTACTTTACAGACCTTTGTACCAGTATTTCTGGTAACTTTCTGCTTATCACCTCTCTGTGCACACCTGGGATGGACACCTGAGCCTGGAGAACTGATGGCACTGGGCTGGGTCTGCTGCCCACAGCTGAATTGACAAAGCTGTGCAAAAGTTGTGTATGAAATGACTTCTTCTGTAATTGGCAGTCACTACAGTGACTTGATACCATGCAAGAATTTCTTGGAACAGAGAGTCTGGGATGGGACATAAATCTGAACATTGTGATGTTCATCTGGCTGTAGCCAGGCAAGCTTGGGCAAGGTTACTGTGCCACCTCTTTGCTGGGAGTGACAGTTTTATCCTTGGTTCATAAACAGGGCACCTACTCATCATATCCTTTGAGTTTCATAAAGCAGCAGGATCTGAAGGAAGTGACACTGTTTTAGTAGGCTGTTAAATAAGCTGTGCAAGGCCATCATGGCATTTTGACATAAAAGTGGACCAGAGGGATGTGCAATGCAGATGGGGACTATTTTGGAAGCCTCACTCTGAGACAGTGCTGGCAAACCACTGACACAGGTACCAGCTCTGGTGTTAATGGGCTGGCAAAATGGCAGGAAATTGCAATTCTTCTTCACTAAAAAGTCTTAAAATGGTATGTTGTGGACATCAATGCAGTTCACTTTTGTTCACCTCTACAAGAGGCACAGTTCTTGCTCCAAGTTGGCTTTTACCCCGAATTGCTTTCTTTGCAGTGAGAGTGCATAGGCCTGAAGCAAATACAAATTGTTTTGAAGTACATCTCCGACTCAGTGGGAGGAAGGGTCTCCTCCCCCCAGCCTCCCTGGCTTCCCAGCGGGTACAAGGCCTGGTAATCTTCACATTGCAAAACAGTGGTGGGAGCAGTTGGTTTCCTGGAGTGACTTTAATGAAGAGAAGCAGAAAAATGAATTCTTAGTGGAAGACAGATGACAAAAGCTGAAATTTAGGGGGAATTAGAACAGGGGGAATGTGGCAGAGAGCAGAAATAGAGGTAGAGAGTGGATTCAGCCTGGCTTTGAACAGGTGAGAGTGTCAAGTGTCTTGAGAAAGTGCAGAGGGACTTGTACAGGAAAGTTACAGTGACAGAAGCAGGAAGGGGCTCACCGTGGCCTGGCAGAGGTGCTGGGCACAGGAAGGTTTCCAGAGTGACTGTAAATAAGAATCAGCAATACATGCTGGGAGTACACTGCAGGTGTGCAGGGGAGGGTGTGTTGTTGCTGGGAAGGATGTTTGCACAGGCAGCTCACATGCAGAATGGAGAAGAGGAGACTGGGAGGGAGGATGGATGCCAGAAATTAGTTTTCAATTCCATTTCCATTGAAGTCTTTGGGGAGGATGGGAAGGAAACGCTCTTTTTTTCCTTAAGTGGAATAAAAACTGACATTTTGTTCAAACAGGACTTGAGCAACCCAAGATCACACACCTTGGGTTGTAACTGCTCAGTCGTGCTTCATGTCAGGCTCTTCTCCTTGGGAAGCTGGGTGCAGCTTTGATTTTCTAAGCTTTTTATGCCAGCAGTCAAAACTCCTTGTAACAGTCAAGTATTTTGGTAACTTCTACGAACTTACCAGCCAGTTACACTGAAATGCCTTTTCAAATTTACTGGCACCCTGATCCTGTGAGGGGATTCTGGGAGTTGAGTATCTGCATCTTGAAAAATGTCCTGTCGCCATTTATTGGGAAAGGGACACTGCAACATTTGGAAATCCCAAATCAGACCTTTGTTCTTGTCATTTTCTGTTTAAATTTTCTTTGAAGTCTGTGTAGTTCTTTATCATTTTCCTTTCAAAAATACTGGAGTGCTTTAAAAAAGCCCAATGAAAGCCAACAGCCCAGAATATCCACGACTTCACAGAAGCAATTTCAGCACTTGGATGTTGCTGAGTGCTGGCAACGTGTTACGCACAGTCTGTACCTGTGCTCACAAACTGGTGCTCGTGGGCAGATGTAGAAAATCAGAACTGTGTGAACAGCTGAAGAATAGCAAGAATTTCTGGACAGAAACAAAATAGAAACCGTGCAGCTAAGGCATACAGAAGTTTGATAAAAGGCAGGAAAATCAATACTGTGATTTAGAAATAATAATAGCCCCCCCAAACTAAAAATATCATGCAGGAATCTTGAAGGGGAAATGGTTTCAAAACAGGATTCTGGTGTGTACTACATTATTTGCTTTGTCAATCAAATTTTGTCATTTCTTTGTTGAAATAATTCCATTCATACACTGGCTGGTCTGGCAGACTCAGTACAATGTAGTTCACCCAAATTTGCCAGTGTGAGCATACTGCAAACGAGTTTCTCATCAGTATTGATCTTTCCATTGTGTATGGCACAGAAGTAAATTACATGATGTGATTGACAAAGTAATTTGCCACACTCAAATCAAAGTGTAATACAGGTGTGCTTCCCCTCTTCATTTTGCACAGAGCAATTTTATGGAGGTTTCACTGTGTTTAAACCTGCTATGTAATGTTTAATCATCTTTGATTGCTGATATTCAAAGTCATTTTTATGCTAGGTGTAGTTGTTATTGTCTTAGCTCAGACAAGAATAAATACAGGGTTGAAATGGTAATGCTGATTTACAGCCTGATAAAATTGCCTAGTTTATATACTTGTCATGCTTATTCTAGCTTAATTCCTCATACCCCTGGGAGACTTTTTAAGAGGGTTGTAGCCATTTAAAAATAGTTTTAAGGAGTAATAAAAAACATGGCTATTGTTGGAAACAGCTCCTAATGTGCAATTGAGGTAAACAAATATTCTCCAGCCTTACAGTTCATAGAGACTCTCATTTTGCAGCCTGGCTTTCCTGGAGGCCAATTAACAGCCAGTCAAACAGGCCAAGCTGTTTAGCCCACTGCAAGCCCAGCTTGAGGAACTGCAGAGCAGGATGCCATGCAGGGATTCATCATTTGGCATAGGGGTGATACAGCTCCGTAGTACTGAAGGGGAAGAATGTGTCAAACTTACTCCCAATTCATCTAAATTTAACTGCCTTCAATTATTGGAATGTGGTGGGAACAAGGGCACTCCAAATATATACGTAAGGTGGTCACTCACAGATGATGGTGTTTGCTATTCGCTTGGTTTTCTGGGATGTAAGAGAACATTTTAAGTGGCTAGATTAATTATTTTGTAAATAATCATAAATTGCTTTTCAATATTGTGATTAGATTGATTAAACACAGGTGGAGTTTGTAATGATTTTAATGGGCATTGTGGAAGAGATTAATACTTTTTTCAGGAAAACGTGTGTCTTACTTGCTCAGGGTTTTTTTGTTTTGTTTTTGGAGGGGTATATAAATCTCTAAAATAATTTCACTTTGAACTGAAGAAATGGATCATATTCCAGAGAGGATTTTTTCTTGCTGTACAGGAATAATTAACTTTTTTTTCCAGTGGATTGTAAATTATTAATCACAGAAGTTAGAGCTGGAAATGCCTATTAGATGATCCAGTGTATTTCCCTGCTGGTGGGGAATTTAGTCCTCTGGCAGTGTCTGTATCAGATATTACACTTCGAACTCATCACAGAACATTTTTAATTTTTCCTTCTTTCTCTTTTTCCTCCCCCCCTGCCCATAAGAGTTCATTTGCCTGTGAGTGTACAATGGAAAGAGTATGGACATGCACATAATGCAGTTCACATCCGTTATAATTAATAAATGTGCAGGATATCATAAAGAGCATATTCCTCTATACTTTTCCATAAGGCAAACTTTAAAAGTTTTTAAAGCACTGTAAGAGTCTCTTTACTGGCAGAAGGCCCTGCAGATCTCTGCACAGTATCTCTGTCTACAGATGGTAGGGAGAGCTCTTCCTTCTGAAGGTTTGTAAAAGCAAAGCCTTCTCGGGCAAACAGTGGATTACAGAGGCATGGAGGGATTTGCTGTGGGTTGGAACATTGATAGCGAGGCAATTAGGAACTCAAATTGAATATTAAAGATTGATATACATAATGGGAGCACTGCATGCATTACTGCCTTGTCTTTCACATTGAATTAACATTGGTAACAACTAAATTTGGTGAAGCTCAGAATCTGTCAACAAATGTTGAGCAATGATGTCTTTAATATTCCCAGGCATGTGGCTGAAAACCTTTTGAAGGCTGAGGGGTGGAAGGCGGCTTCCTGTTTGTAAGTCAATTCTTTGCAAATTTTGTTTCCTGCAGTGCTCTCTTGGAAAAATTTGAGTTCCTTTATTAGCATATATTTTAGCATGGATAATTTCCCCTGTGTTCCCTAATAGTCATAAGTGACTCGATCTCTTCTCTATGACAAATAACTAAACTAAAGGAAAAATTTTCTTCAATGCAAAAAGGCCCTGGGGTTAAATGTTCTCACATTTAGGGGGTTGTTGTTTGGCTGGTTGTTTTTTTTTTCCTTTTTTCCCTTCTTTTTTGGTATGTGTGCTTTGTAACAAACCACACAGGGAAACATTTGGAAAGATGCAGCAGTGCTGGATGCATGACCTGTAGCAACAAGCAGTTCAGATTTGCCAGCTGTATTTGTGTTGAATTTAAGAGACTTTAACTTCTGGGAATTGCCATGGAGTATTCAGTCCTACGGTGTGATACATCTAGTGTGACAATACAGAATATTTTCCCTTCGTTACATTTTGTTTTACTGCTAAGAGTGTTCGCATTTCCTGGGCCCTGGGAACAGAGGCAAGTTCTTTGGCTGTCCACCTTGGGGACAGTTTTCAAATATGGGCATTCCAGTAAGTCACTGATCTGCTCAAGTGGATGCTTTGATCCCCATGCAGGTGTTTGGACAGTGCCTGCTTTGCAGAGCTGAATTGGAGTTTGCAGGTGCTGGGTTGGTGGTTCTGTTTAGACTTTGGGCTTTTGGCTGATCTGAGGTGGGTGGTGTTTTGGGGGATTTTTTTCTGAGCTAATGCTCCTTTCTGGTGCAGTCCAGCTTTTCACTAAAGGTGGGTGCTCACCTCTGGGCTTAGGGAGCAGGGAATATGCAGAGAATGTTTTAAAGCAGCTCCTGTAATCCCAGTGCAGTGCATGCACCTGAGCCTGCAAAATGCAGATTTCTGTGCCACCAGGAGAAAGAGGTGTACAGTGTAAGTACAAGTGCATGCAAGATGCATGGCATCCATTTGTAACAAATCACAACAAATACACAAATCTTCCTGCATTTTAGGAGCTTCCCAGATCCTTCTTTGGTACAGTGACCTTCTACAGATAGAAAACTGTGTTGAAAAGGAAGGAAACCCTCTTTGTTTTCTTTTGAATCTGAAATACTCTCACAAATAACTAGTGTTGGAGAATTCAGCTTTTTGTGTGAGAACAACAGGTCTAAGATGTAAGAAAAAAGTACACAGCTTGACAGGATCTTTTGTCAAAATCCTGCTTTTCTATTCTTACTCTGTTTGTGGCAAAAGCTAACTTGCTACTGAAAGGTAAACCACATAAGGGATTTTTACTTTAATGTGCAGTTATCAAGAATTTGTGTGTTCATTTGTTTAATCAAATTGTTGAGACAACCACAAATGAAAAAGATGAATTTTCTGCTTGACTCATTTTGGGTAATGTTGCCATTTTGATAAAAATCCTGTGATAGTGTTTAGGAGATGAAAACCCACACCTTTATTTTAAAGTTTTAGTGACTAACATCTGTATGTGACCACCCTATGTTTATACAGCAGGTAAATAATTCCGTAGGGGCCATCCATCAGTTTCATGATTTCACAAGAACACAAACCCTCTCCTCTCCCACCACCCCAAGAGGATACAAATTAGTGAACCAAGAAATGATGCTGTCGTGGCAGGCAGGCTGGCTCCTCATTCCGTATGCTGGAGGCATTCAGCTCCCTGCTCCCACCCTCTCCCCTCCCCCTCCTCACACTGTTTGTGCTCTTGATAACACGATGGGAATGATGACTGGCCCTCGTGCTGCAAACTTCTCTCCCTTCCCCATGGACTGACAGTGTTGATCTTGCTTTCAGGTGCACGCCAAATTCCGGTATCCTTTCTACTATGAAATGTGCTGGTATGTTCTGGAGAGATACGTGTCCTGTGTGACCCAGCGCTGCCACCTCAGCAAAGAGTACCAGAAAGAATCAATGTTAATTGGTGAGTGAATCCTTTGAGTGCAGATTCAGAACTGATGCTGGCACCTCAGGCTAGCTGCTGCTTTGGTTTCTGCAAAGCAGATTGTAAACTGAACTGGGGAAGTGGAGAAATTCTACTGAACTGTTTCTTTATTTTGGGGTGGGGAAGATTTTTGACTCTTAAGCATTTTCATGAAGTACCAACCTACTTTGAATTATGTTTATTGAACATTCCCTTAGCAAGTGGATCCCAGAAAAATAATTTTTGGATGTGTTCATTCCTTGGTTTCAGTAATGTTAGTGTTGGGATGATCTGCCAAACAGTCGAGGATTTACTGCCACATTCAGCACAGTACCTCAGCAGCCAGAAATGTGTGTATTGCAAATGTGCTCTGGTGGAGTGGTTATTTAGTCCTTTTGTAGAGCAGCTCCTCTACAGAACATATTGTGGTCACTAAACCTTCTTTCTTTCTCTTCTCTTTTCCTTAAAGTCTCCTGTAATTCTCTGGTGACTGAGTTCTAGTTCTACAGAAAAACAAACCCAAGCAAACACCTACACAAATCTCCATGATCTGTAACCCAGGTGCAGGGAGGTCGAAGAAACCTTTACAACAAGAGCTGAAAATGGACCAGAGGAGAGACAGATAGATGTGCCTGAGGCATTGCCTTGGCACTGGTGTGAGCTTTGCATCAATGTGTGACAATCCAGTTGTTGCTGTGCTGAACTGCCCTCTTTTTCCTCCTTTTGATGGAACAAGGTGATGGGCCATGTTCCCTCTGCTTTTAAGCACCGAATAGCTGGAAATAGCACAAGCACCAGCTACATCTTAGCTGATACCTGTTATGTGTGGAGAAGGACTAAAGTATTTCTGTGCCTCCTCCTCCCTGAGGTGCCACTCGGAGTGAACCTGGCATGGCTGGTATTGCCCCAGGCTCTGGACAGAGGAGGGAAATGTTCACCTATGAGCACAATTCTTACTATTATGGGCAGGTGTCACTCTCCAGTGAGTTTTACTGACCAAGAATAATTTGACAGAGCTAATAGTCTGTGTAGATAGGCCAGGGGGAATTCCTGGAGTCACTGGGAATTTGGGTGCTTCACATTTTAGCTCTGAGACCCTGGTCAGAAAAGTTAGTTAAGCAGAAATTCTGTGTGCAGAGGAATTTTTCTCATAAGATCATCCTAGAGGAGGAAAGGATGAATTAACCCTTTGGATCAGCTCTTCAGAAAGCGGTGACGAAACTGATAACTGCATTCTTTGGAAAATAAGGAACAATCTCCTGTTGTCCAAACCACTGGCATGGAAAGAGGCTGGTCCTGCAGGCAGGGCAGGGGTGCCAGCTCAGCGACGTGTAATTTCAGAACAAATTAGATGTGGAGAGTGGATGGTTCAGGATATTGAGATGGGACCTTTTCCAGCTAAATCACCAGTGTGAATTCCAGCCCAGCTCCATAATTACTGATAATGGTTTGGTGATCCCCACGAAATGTGCCTCAGTCCAGTTAGCTGGGAGATATTCCAGTCATATAAAAGCTCACTGGGAACTGTAGATGTCCACTGTCTAGAGGGAACAGGACTGTTTTGCATGACCAAAGAGTGCCAAGTGCAAAGGCTTCAGGAAAAGGAGCCTGGCTAGCTGGAAAAGGGTTTGGTGGTGACTTTGTCAGGGTCTTGTGACCTATGGTGGCTTCAGTTGTTGGCACAGACAGATGGATACTTTTGTTTTGTCTGGAAGTTGGGGTTTTGTTTTTATTTCTTGGCAGAAACTTAAACCTTAAACTAATTATTTTAGTGGGGTTGTGGTTCAAAAGACCAGGTCTGCTATACTGCTGGATCTTTCACTTTGGTATTTGCCAAATTCAGAGGAGTAAAGGTACATTATTTACCTTTACAAAGCTGCATTGCTTTGTTCTGTGTGAGTAATACTGTTTCCAGTGCTTGCTTTGCTTTTCTTTTAACTGGTCTGTGTCCAGCCTCTTGATTCAAATCTCTGTGAACCGTAACCCTTGAGTTAAACTGGTTTGTTCTGTGGTGTCTGTATCTTGATACCGTTCACTTGCTGAGGGATGGGGTATCCTAAAGACACCAGTGTTCCAAACCCTACCTCTTTGTTTTTAAGCTTTTCTTCAGAGCTGCAAAGGTCTTTAAATTGTCTGTTCCTTAGGGACTTCTCTATCTGCAAGCAATTTCTTGATTTCCCATGAGGGAGTATCCCTTGACAAAGAATTTCCCATTATTCTCCTTAAAGAGTAATGAAGCAAAGTACTTAACTTCTCCTCAAACCCCTCAGTAGATTTAATTGTCTTCTGTCCTTCTTGGTTTCAGAAAAAATTCTTCACATACTTGTATTCATTTTCAGAAATTTCTCTTGAATAATCTAAATGTTTCTCCTACTTTTAAAAAATAATTTCCTTGACATAATTTGTTTTAAATCTCTACTTTCTGCCTTTCCTTTTGGGTGCTAGAACTGGCTATTTTTCACCCTTGAGTTGTGCTGCTTTCTTTCCCTATGTAGCTTCTGGTGCAGTGGTTATAGTGGAACTCTGAAGTTAAGAAAGTGATTATTAGTTGAGGAGACATCAACCAGAGAGAGTGCAGGACACTGCCCCCGGTCTCAGGGATTCACAAGGGAGTAGTTTTCATAGAATTCTATGAAATTCTATGAAATCTCCAGAAGTGGAGATTCTGTTCTCCTGTGTATTAAAAAAAAAAAACCCCGAAACTGTATTGATAAAGAGCGTCTTTGGAGAACACAGAAAAGTGAGTTCATCAGGATTTGGATTTTAAGAATGCCTTTAGACTTTTCATACTGTGTTTTTATAACATAGTATTTATTTACTTTGACATGAAGGTTGTTAAATTCAGAGTGACTTTCAAGACATTGTCTTCTCATGAAAGTGTATTTGTGTGATTGTGTTGTGATACCTCTGTCTTGCATGCTGGTGTAGCAATTTACAGTCTTCACTGTATTTCTGTTTTCTAAATGTCTCCACTCACAAAACTTCAGACAGGAAAAAACCCCACCTCCGTGGAGGCACGGCTGAAACCTGGAGTCTTCCCACTCCCTAAATAAAAACGTGAGTCCAGCTCTAAATGAGGTGGAAGATGATGGCTGTGGCTTCCTCCCCCATTCCCCAGGCCCAGAATGAATTTCCAGGCCGTGTCCTCCCAGGCAGTGTGTGAAGCTGTTCTTTCTCAGATCTCTCCCAGGAGGGCAAACACTCAGGGGAATGACGACATGACAGCAATCACAGGCTGCTGTAAAAGCACACAATCTCTTTTTCTCTTTTCTTTTGCTTGTCTCTCTCAGCTGGGACATTTGTCCTGCCAGCTGAAATCAGAAGGGAGCCTGTTTGGGTTTCCTACTAGATTTGAACGTGCGCTGTTTTTCAGGGTGGATGTGTCTTCATTATTTTTACTCTTATCATGAATGAGTCTGTACTGGATGTTTTCAACCACAGCTGACCTTCAGTGAGATATGGATGTTGAGAGTGAGCTGACAAAGAGTAATTGGGAGAAGATCCTGGGCTATCAGAGACGTGCTTTCTCTGTAGCCTGCAGCTTTGAAGATTCCCATTGCTAAAATTTTAACAGGATGGCTCCAACTGTATGTTAAGCCTGATGGATATAGAAAATATGCCCTCTGGCACAGTGAAGGAGCCATGTCTTTTTTTCCCCCCCCTTCTCAGGGGATAGAATAGATTTGCTTATGATAGACAGGTACCCGAGTATATTGAGTGGTTCCTGTGTGGGGTGCTCCATGCAGTGATACATTTCCAGTATACTCAGGGTTTTTCTGCTAATGAAAATGTCATTGCTGTCTTTAGCAGACTGTTAGCAACTGCTGCTCCCAAGTCACAGTGTCAGGGTTGGGAGCTGGGAATGGCAAGGTAGACGCTACACACTGGACTGTTCTAAAGAGTTCAGAAAGGTTTCATAATTACGCCTGACCCCCATCCCTTTCTTTTAAGTTCTGTAATACAGCAAGTTGCTTTTCAGCAAGGAAAAAAACTGTGGATAATTATTCTTGTACAAGTGGATAACTGTGGGGAAAGTTAAGTGATCTGCCCAGAACCACAGGGAACTGAACTGCTATAGAAAAAAAAATATTTCTAATGCTTTGTCCTGTGGTCAAGTCTGTGCTGCTCCACCTCTTCACTGAGCTGGATCACAGAATGGTTTGTATGAGCTGGTTTTATTTGCTTGGAGATGAAGGGGGTAAAGGTCTTTTTGCATTAAGTTGTGTGGGAGCCCGGACTGGATAACCCCTCTGAAACTGGGGTTCAGACCTGGGACTCGCTGGTGCATTGACTTGAAGAAACAGTTAAGCTGAGCAGGAGCTGTTTCCCACAGAGGGAGTTTATAAACCAGAAACCTCCAAGTCAGTGGAGCCCTGGTAATACAGTGCTTAAAATGCTCTTCTCAACAAAGTAAATGCAGATTCTGCTTATGTAGGGCCTCAGCTCACAGCACAGTAACTCTGTCAGACAGTGTTTTCATTGAAATGAATAAATAAAAATCATGGCATGTTGCATTACAACAAAACACTTGAAAACACAAAATTGAATCTCCCTCACCTTGAAGTTATCCTTCCATTATTGATTCCCGTAGTGTTGTTTTTTTTTTTTAGATTAGCAGCAGTAGCAGACAGTTGTTGTGTTTTGAAAGCAGCCTGCTCTTAATCCGGTGGCGCACCAGCGCTGTAATCCCCTGGTGCTCCAGAATAGCCTGGTACACTCCAGGTTAGCAGCAAGCCCTGTGCCCAAGGGGAAAGTCAGGCAAGGCATGAGGTGACTGCCAGGCATACAGAGAACAGGGCAGTGCTTTGGTGGTGGTTTGTTTGGGGTTAGATGTGAGTTGTGTTTGCCTGTCCGTGCCCAGGTGTGGCTGGCACAGCAGGGCTGCCTCGTGCCGACAGCCGGTGGCAGGGACGCGGTGGCAGCTGGCAGAATGGAATTGCTGGCCCCCCTCCGTGTGCTGCCTTCTCGTGGGAATAAACCCCCAGTATGCTCTGGTGCTCCACTCCTCTCCTGCCTTTTGTTTCCATAGATTAGAGCAAGAGACAAAAAGTGGAGATCTCTCTTGGAAGCTTTTTCTCCTCGCACCAGAGCATTACTTGGAGTAAATTATTCACACCTCCATAACGTGATCTCCCTCGTTTTCTTTAGGCCTTATTTACGCTTGTGATTTGCCCCAGTTACAGCCATTAGTTCCTGTTCAGCAGAGCTGCAGCACAGAAACATGATTTTCTTTGTGCAGATTTATACCACTTTCTGTTAATGACACTGTCCTGGCAGCGTAGGGATGTGTATCTGCTTTCACCCTCTCCTGTTTGATGCCAGATCACTGGCATTTTCTCCCATCTAGGCTGGGCTTTGTGCTTCAGTCAGTTGTAAAAACAGCTCACCGAGGCTGTGTGGCTCAGAGAAGGGGCTCCAGCCCTGGATCCGAGAGCCTGGATTCTGATTCCTGGTTTTTCCCTAGATTTGATGTGTGACAATGAGCAAATCGTGCTTTCTCCCAAGCATCTGTTTCCTCAGTTGTAAAATGGGAGAATGACATAAGCTGATTATGTAGCCTTTGAGGTGGGTACGTGTGCTTGCTACTGTGGACAAAGGAAAAAACAGTGTGAAATAAAAGTTGGATAACTGAGTGGGTTTTAAATGTTCTGGTTAAGATATTTTCTAATCCTGTTTATTTTTCTAAGAGAAGTATGGGGGTGTAGTAGCACAGAGCAGAGAGGAGGAGCTGCTTTGGAGTGCTGATGCCACCACCTCAGCACACAAAATAATCTGCGAGGCTTTTTTGGAGGGTTGCAGGGAGGAAGTTACCCTGCCCTGTGGATGGAGCTGGGTTGGGCTGCACCCTGCCTTGCTGATAGCTGGTATTTTCTGCGACTGCCATCTCTTCACAGGCATTTCATCTTAAACTTGCCTTTCAGGAGTCATTTTATGGCCATTTTGGTTTTGAGGAAAAATGTGAGCCTGTCTGAAGGAGGAGACTGGACAGAGATGCTGGATGTTTGCAGACCCTGTAGCAGCAGCACACTTGCCCTGAGAAGTGTGAGGTGACCAGCTCTTATCTCTGGGGCAGTAACACACAGAGCTGACCTGGCCTTGCAGGGTTTTTATTGGGAGCTGCAGAGCTGAGCAGCCAGGCAGGCTGAGAGAGCTGCCCTCAGACACTGCCACTGCCTGTGGCATCTCTGCTACCCAGCTGACCAATGTGTTTGTGACAAGATGGTACAGACAAGGAGCTCCTCTGTGATCAGGAGGAATTCTCCAGCTTGGAACTGGGCTCCAGCATTTGTTTTGAACCTCCCTGTTTAACAACCGGATGCTGAGCTTTCTCATTAATGTCCATTTAATCCTTCCTTAAGCACGGTTCACATTGTCCTAATCCAAAGCTACCGCACTGCAAAGCGTGGAAGCTGTGAAAGGAACTTTTCATTAATTGTTCTCTCACTTTTTCTGTGTGACTTCTGTTTCCTTCGCAGTGTGTTTTTGTTTGCAGCTTGATCTCATACCCATTTCAGCCAGTAATAAAACTCACATTGACTTAACTGGGTGTTGCCAGTGTTAACTTTATTTTCCACAGAAATTCCTGCTGTTGCTAGCCTGCATTCAACGTTGTTCACTTAGTAAGGGAAATTGTGTCTAATAAATAAGAAAAGATGTGTGCTTGAGGGAACCATGGCCACTGGTTTCCTACATTGCTTTCACTGCTTGATTGCACGGAGTTGGGTAACAACTGAGGCTCTTAGGAGAAAATTAAGATTAATAGTTCTTTAGACTCAGAAGCTTGCCTTTAAATTTTCCTGAGAAGTACTTAGAATGTATCGGGAATGGCATTAACAAAACCAGTAGCATGTAGCTGTGACAGTCCGTGTTTCTCAGTGTGTTTTGTCTTGTCGTAAAATAAGCACAGTTGAAATCCTCTGTCTCAGAAGAGCAATGAGTATTCATGCTCTAACAACTGGGGGTTCTTGTTTTATCAACAGTTAGTTGCTTGCAGAGAGGAAAAGTATTGAGGAGTTGATTTTGTGCTGTGCAGGGTTCCTGGAAGAATGATGATGTACAGCATTTTAACGTGCTTTCTCCCATCATTTCCCCCTCCTCCTCCTGTGCTAACTCTCCTCTTAAAGCTGTAAAGCTGCCGAATCTGGTCTTTTTCGGATTTGTGGGAAAATTAATTGTGTGTGACTTAAGAGCTCTGCCTACTCCTAATTGAAGGCATAGAGGACTGAAGCTTTGAAGAAAGCATAATTTTTCCCTAAATGTTTCCCAGTCATTTGAACTGAGTAGATGTTAATGAAAACCAGCATTAAAACAGACAAACAAGCGCCCCCCTCAAAGAAAAAAAATTAAAAATCAGCTGAATAAAAGCCCATTCCTGTCACATACTCACTAAACCATTCTCCAGTGCCCTTTGAAATAGGCAGCACCTGGCCCCAGTGGTACAGAAGTGCTTCAGCTGTGAGGTTACAGTGGGTAAAAATTCAGCATTCTTTTTCTAACTTTCAGATGCAAAAAGAAAACGCAGCACAGACAGCTACTCATCAGATTCGTGGTTAGACATGGATGAAGAATCTTGTGATGCCCATCTCCAGGAGGAGAAGGATGACAGCTTGGATAAGAACTCCAAATCCTTGGTGGATGGCTCCTCCTCACCCAACAGCACACACTCGGAAGGGAAGGAGGCTGCAGGGAGGAAACAAAAAGCCACAGTAATGAGGTACCTAAAAAGAACTTTGTCTAATGAGTCAGATGACAGCGTAAAATCAACGACCCCGACGGACTATCCCAAAACACCCACGGGGTCTCCAGCTACAGAAGTTTCAACCAAATGGACTCACCTCACAGAATTTGAACTGAAGGGTTTAAAAGCCCTGGTGGAAAAGCTTGAATCTCTCCCAGAGAACAAGAAGTGTGTTCCAGAAGGCATTGAAGACCCGCAGGCTCTCCTGGAGGACATGAAGGTGGGTGTGATAACTTCCTGATCCACACAAACTCTGCTCTGTGGGCACAGAAGTCAGCAGGGGAGTGGAAAGCAAAGTTCTGCTTCAGAGGGGTGGCAGCTTGTGTGTGGTGACCAGCTCATGTCTCTGCCACAGACAGAGAAATGATTCCTTGAACCAAGGCTGTCCCTGGCTCCTGTTTGCAGCCAGATTTAAGTGACACAGTCCTTTCTGACTGTCACAGTAGTGGCCAAAAGTTTATGTCCTCTCATAATTCAGCACTTGTTATGTTCCGCATGTAAATATTATACCTCAAAAAGTCTGTTTATATTTATAGTCTTAATCAGCCCTTTTTGGTCTCGTATCTCCCTGGCGTACACCTCATTAGCTCACACATACAAAATGTAAATACTTGATTGCAGCTCAGAAGATAGATTGTCTTAACACTTCCAGTTGCTTTTTTTTTTCTTTCACCTTTTCATTTTCCTTTCCTCCATTGCCCTCTATAGGTTGATAATTATTCTCCACTGGTACAATATATTGGTTTTGGAGATGGTATGAGGAGTGAGTGTTCACTAGTGACACAACTTCTCTGTAGATTTTCAGTCTGTGAACAGTATGGGTCTTCAGTTACGTATTTTCTATACACAAGAGCTCTGTAAGGCACAATCTGAGGGGGAAAACACATGTTTATGTGGTAAATGGGGAGGGAGCCTGTACTTTTTTAGTGCAAGCGGTGTAACAGCTGTTTAGAAAGGCTTCAAAGCCAGTTAAAGAAGGCTGAACATGTGCAGTGTGCAGTGGAACCATATTCCCTGATCTTGGAGCTTGGAAGTGTGATACACTGCACTCGTTCTGGTAAACCACAAGAGCTCAGAAATTCTCTTCTTGCAAAATCAGCCACTTTGTACATGAAAGTGGACACACCTGCTCAGAGTTGTGGGTGTAGATTCACGAGCTTGCTCTGGGATCAGTCATCTTCTAATCAGAAATCAAAATGAAGCCTCAAGACTAGGAGCTGAATTTGTGGTGAAGCAGAAAGAATGGTCACGTTACTTCTCCAAGCTTGATGCACAGAGTAATTTTCATTTAAAAATCCAGAAAGGGGTGCAACGTGTAATGGCTGGTGCAGATGTTCCGAGTGGGATCCCGCTCCCTCTTTTGATGACATACTCCAGCGTGCTGTGAGACATCTCCCTAGAACACGGCAAGGTACCATATGTGAATCTGGCTTAAAGCTCAGTGTGGGAGTATCTGTTTTCTTATTCCTCTCCAGAGCAGTGCATGCACTGACTACAGAGATGGAGAGCTACAAATGGACATTTTTAAAAAAGGCCAATAACACCTTTTTGGTGATACTGTGCTGTAACTGGTATGAAGTGAGCACCTGCCAGTTTATTCTGTGCAGCTTGATGTTCCCTCTCCTGTGAAAACTGACTGCTTCTAAACTTTCTGTCCTTGCCAGCACACGCTGTAACCATCAGGATGTAGCCCAACATCTGGATACTGATGGTTCCCTGCTGGTTAAAGAGCCCATGACCACATCTAAACATCAGACACGCTGCAGGATTGCTTTCTCTGGAATCACCTCTGGATGTTGGGCCAGTCTGTGACTGATTAGCCAGAGCAAGACCTTTTTAAAACCATGTTAACTCAAACATCTCCTTGAACAGTGTCTAAAGAACTACTAAAGAACTTCCTCACCCATCTTTTTTACAATATTGGCCCACGTATAAGCCAGCCCCCAATTTTCGGAGAGTGGGGGTCAGTATGGCAGAGCAAATTAATTAAAGCCCATACAGTCATCTTCCTCCATAACTCCCTGTGGTTGCACAATCCACTTCCCAGGTGCTCTGAAGGAATGGGGGCGGTTTGGGGCAGTTGAGTACGTTTCCTCCCAGGTCGGGAGGGGAGTCCAGGATTCCTAGCACAGGCCTTTTCTTTGCTCATCAGCAAATTGTCACAGGCAGCCCCTGACAAAGTGTGTCCCATTCCCATCTGCTTCTGGGACCCTGGATAGAAGAGCCCATCACTCCTTTCTGCCACTGTGTTCGTTGATGTGGTAGAGAGCACTGCAGTGGAGCCAAAGCATCTGATCTCCTCAGAGCATGAGGTTTGTTTTATTCAGCTTCAAAAAAAATAATCAAACCCAAGTGTGTGAGTGTGTTTAGAGCTTTTACCTTCAAAGGATGGAACGTGCTGAGGGAGGAGTTGCCAAGTGACAGATTTTAGTCCTCTGAGCATGCATCCAGCATAATGGTCCTTGCAGGATCCCTGTGTTCTGTGGTGTAAGGATGCAGCTGTTCCATCCTTGCTGTTCCATCAGGTACTGATGTTCAGCCCCTCAGCTGAACAGGGTGAATGAATGTTCCCTTGGGGTTCCCAGGGATCCTCACCCTGTGCTCCACACGTGGTAATGGATGAGCTGTTGTTACCACAGGGAACTGGGGTGCAAAGAGATTAAGATAAAAGTAATTTTGGATGCTGGCTTTACGTGCCACAGAACAGTTAGTGTATTTAACAGTGATATGTGCAAAAGATTATTTTAATTATATTGAAACTGTAGTGGCTTAACATTTTTGAAGAGCAAGACTTCTGATCTTTAGCATCCAGATCCCAAGCCAGGCATGAGGAGAAGCAGGAACACACAATTCATGACAGCCTGTGGGAACTTGACTTAAAAGATTTGCCCTGTACCACATAGAGACATAATGGCAGAGGAGGAAATACAGTCCATTTTCCAGAATGGTATTTATCTCCTTGACCACTGAATCATGTTCCCTCTTACTTTGCTACTAATTTTCCCACCCATACAGATAATAACCTGGGGGGGTTGCTGATAGCATCAGCAGTGGAGTGAGCAGAGGCCTGGCCCCTTTACCTCACCCTGATGAATACCCAGAGCACCAGTCAGCTGTGTGACTGAATGGAGGCAGGCATCCTCCAGGAGCTGTGCAAATGACCCATGCTGTGACTGTATTTGGCTGTATTAACAAGGTTTATTTCATGGGCAACCCAACTTTCGGGCATGTGATGTATTAATAATGCATCCTATTAGAAGTACCCTTTTAGTGCACCCATTTGAGAGTTATTTTAAACAAATGCATAGCAAGAACATGCTCTGACAAAGTCTGAAAGCTCTTGCTCTGCTTGGAAAGTCTTAAACAAGTTTCTTCCTGAAGCAAATAAATCAGCGTTTATTGTAGCACTTTTATTTCTTAATGAAATACACTCAGGAACTTTTTTTGTATGACATTCAAGTCTGTCTTTGTGCTTCAGGAAGATAATTAATGTTTTCAGAAAACAGGATATGGATAGTTAAACTGGAGAAAGGAAACCATTTTATTCAGTGATGTGAAGTTTCACAGAACTAATCAGGGTAGCTCACAAAGAATCCGTGCTTTCCCAGCTGAGCAAGAGCACAGTAAAGGATGGGTGACTGGATTACTGCTCTTAGTGGTAAATACAACCACAGCTATATACAGCTATTTAATGTCAAGTAGGTGAGACTTTCTGAAGTGAAGTAATTTATTTTCCTTATGAGAAGGGAGACTGAAAACTAAACTAAGCCTGTGTAAATTCCTTACACATCATCTAAGCTCCAAACTAACTGTGCCTGTCTGGTGGGGACACAGCAATCCAGAAGTGCCAACTGCTGCCTCTGCAGATTGAGCACCCATTTATCACCGTGATCGATGGAGTGCAGCAGCACAAGGGAGGCTTATTTGCAGAGTGGAACAGGCCTCACTTGGAGAGCAGGTCAGTTCTTCCCTCAGCCCAAACAGGGAATTAAATCCCTGCTGGCTGCAGCAGTGCTGGGGTGGGCTTATGCATGAAGAAGAGAATAGAGAGGTCACCATTATACTCCTTGGTGTAGTTTGCACCCCACATCACAGGACAGGTAAAGCTGAGCAGACCTTTTGACTGTGGAGCCCACATTAAACACACTGCCAGGGACACTCACCTGTGTGCAGCCTCTGATTTCGGCACAAAACATTTCTGTGTGTTAGCAGCAGGATGATAATTCCTCTGCTGCTGTTGGGGAACAGGGTTGTGAGATCTGCCTCTTAGTAATGCCACAGACCTTCCCCACATCAAAGCAAAAACGCTGCCCTTCTTCAGAAGGGCCTGTGGAAGTCCATTAGAGCAGAAAAAACTCGGTTTGAAGAACAGAGGTTGTCAAATATCTGCAGCTCCTTGGCAGCAGGAGAAGATTCTTGTGCAAGACAGATGATATCTACTGAAATATGTTCTTACTTTTTCTTGCCAAGAAATCTTACCCCCTTCTCATTCTGATGACAGAAAAAAACCTCCCTCTACTGAATGCATTTCAGGGGAGTCGTTCCTTGCTGTGCTTTTGAAATTAATGGCTAAGCTGAATTCTTACATAGTTAATCAGCTTCTTCCCTTCATACCTGCTGTTGTCACCACAGCCCTCAAGTGTAATGAATCGGGCCGCCTTGTGCTGGAAGAGCATCACGTTGTTCCTCTAACTGGAGCCCCATGGCTTTTCTTTATCTTCTTTTTTCTTGTTTTTAAGCAGGTGAACAAAACCCTGCCTCCCCCAGCCTGTTGTGAGCCGACACTTGACGCTCCAGTCAGCGCAAGTGTGGCTGTGCTGCGGCTCTGCTGCGCAGACAGCCGTTGTTTTCAGCTGCCTCCGATGATAAGCTGCCATAGTTTTACATTTCTCCTTGGATAATATTTTCACGTGATACATACGATAACAAGAAACCTTCATTACCTTGCCAAGTTCTTGGAATATACTGTGCTTTCCATTGAACTCCGAGTCACTGACAGTCGTTAGTGGAAATGTTAAGGTTTTCTGTCTTACAGGCTTTCAAACCTAAGAGTAGCAGAGTAAAAAGGGATTAATTTGTCCTTTGTTTATGGCTCTCAAGCTGCCTCCTTGTTCTGGAGAATTTTGGCTTTGCAATGAGAATACAAAAGAGCTCTCAGTTTTTAGGACTGAACTTTCAGAATGTGGTCACAGCTCAGTTAATGCAGTGATCTTTCTCCAAATAAAAAAGACATGAGAAAAGAGGTGCTCACTTCACCTCAGCTCTGCCAAGAGTTAATTTGCCAATGATTAGTCCCTGTGTAAAAGTAGTTGGGTGTTGCACTGGAAGAGCAGGTACAATACAGACTCTGCATCACAGCCAGGTTGGGGCAGGCTGGGTTTTACTCCTCACCTTTGCAAACTCCCGAGTGCAGCCACAGCACTGGGCTGATGAAACTGGGCTTGTACTGGGATCGCTTATTTTGGTCACTGGTGCTGCTTTTGGCCTAACCAGTATCACCAACAGCCTTGCTGCTGTCTGAAGGAGCAGTGCTGTGCTGGGGCTGTGCTGTCTGTTACTAACACAGCCCTCATTCAAGCACAGGCTGGGGAATTGGGCTGACTGTGACAGGTTGTCTGAGCTCCAGGGAGAAAGTCAGCCCCAGGGACACTCATCCAAACTCGGGCTCCTGGGGACTGGAACATGCCATCACACTCTGGGCTTTAGTTGGATGATTACAGATGAATTCCAAGTGCGCTCCCTATTAAAACAATTACCGTATTTTAAGCTCTTTTTGTATAGTGTGTGAAATTACTAATTACTAGAGTGCTGCACTGGGGACTGACAGAGCCTGCTGCCTGTTGTTGGCTAATTAAGCTTTTTTCATATACTTGGGAGCAGCACTGCTGAACTTCATTGTCTGGGGTCATCTCCTAAATATTCTGTTGAGGTAATTTCCAACCTGCAGTTCTCGTTTGTTCTATGGGAGCTTTTTTTTTTTTGGTCTTTAACATGTTAGTGCTGATTTGGCCTTCAGTTTTCAGCAGCACAGCAGAATCCTCCTTCCGACTTGTTTTTTGTTTTCATTTCTTCCTTTTCAGCCACCTGAACTCCAAATGAAGAGCTTTGTAGCTAAATTAGTGAGCATGTAGGGAGTCACGGGAGGCGAGCGTGGACTATTCCCAGCTGCACCACTGAGTGTTTTACCACCTCTGTGCTGAGTTACTGGTCATGGGAGTGATTCACAGTGGTGGAAGCTGTGTCAGCCTGTGCAACCCACTCACGAAATTTCTAGAACAGTGCATCAAAGAAAAGGGTTTGGTGGGGGTGGAAGGGAGGGGAGACCAATCTTTTTCCCTTAATGCTGTCCGTAGTCAGATCCTTTCCTGGTGAACACTCAGGAACCTGAATGCCTCAGCTGGTCACATAAAGGGAGCTGGATTCCAGCAGCTCTGTCCTGCCCATCGTGGGGGAAGGAAGGGCAGTGGGAATGGTGCTCTTGGATTGCCATGTGCAAAACGATGAAAGGTTCCAGAGTACATTTTTATTCTTGGCTTACCTGAATGACCAGGCTTCTGAGCATTGCTCCAGACTGCACACCTGATGCCCTGTGACAGCTGAAATAACAGGGGCAGAGCCTCAGTGCTTCTCAGGCCTTTTGTAGCCTTGATTAGGAGAGAAGGGGTCAGTTGTGGGGTCAGTTGGGATTTAATGACCTGGAGTTTGAGGCAGAGAGGTGGTAGTGGTAAGACACTGGTCTTGGGCACACCAGTATTAAAGAACTGTGTAACATTTGAGGTGATTGATGGCTGATTTTGCTGCCTGTTTTGCAAGAAGTTTCACATCTTGGATGTTAACAGGTGTGAGAGTTTCAGTGGGAACTGGAAGTTTGGAAGCAAAAGTAACTTGCAGAGGTCTTGTCACTCTGTCATCAGAGCAGAGTGTTGTCTTCTGTAGGTCTGTGCATTCTTCAGTGGGAGAAATGTTTCTCTGGTTAATAAAGGCCTTTTCATTTGCAACAGAACATACTGAAGGAACATGCTGATGATGACCAAAATCTTGCCATTTCGGGTGTCCCTGTGGTCAGCTGGCCCAAGAAGACCACAAAGGTAATGAGACACAATTACTTACTAACCATTGTTTTGCCTGGTCTGGTGTTTATTTATCTATAATCTGACAAAGTGCTGTGTATTTTCTGTTGGCAGCTGCTAGCATTTTTAACACAAAATGTTCCTTTTAATGGTTTTATGATTAAGTCTCGAAGCAAAACAAGAAAGTGCCTCAGCAGTGAGAAATCATTAGAGTTTCCATTTTAAAAGAATTTGTTTGGGCATTATGTATCAGTATAAAACTTTGATAGGTCTTGATTGTTTACTAATTATGGTTAAATCTAAAAATTTTGATGCCTTTTGTGTAAAATTAAATGATGTGTGAATACTACAAATCAGTCACTTAGAGAGCACTCTCATCTGAACTAGAGGATGGTTTTTCTCTTACACTTTGAGACTTCCTGAATGCTCTGTACAATGTGCCCCTGTAACTTTGAAGCATCATTTTCTGTCCTTATATCTTAATTTTTCCTCCTATACATGGGAGTAATTCTTTTCACTTTGCAGGAGAACTGTGAGCTTTGCTTCATTAAGGCTTATAATGAATTTGAAATAATTAACGAAAGAACAATGTCAAAAGGCTGGTTGTTATTTTTAACAGTGGTATGTTTACCACACTCCAGTTATTCAGCATGCTGTAAAAGCAGCTTTGCTTATTTAGAAGATGTCTCATCGCTTCTATTTTTACTTTCATTTTTCACTGAATTAGTTTTATAATCCATTATTTCTTTAGAAACGCTGAAGGGGTCGGTCAGCTTAAATCAGGCTTCGATCTGAAAATCTGTCATTGTTACCATTGTAGATACCTTTCAAATAATTATCAGGGAAAAGAATTCACTCAGTTCTCGCTTTTTGTGCTGGTGAACTTGTTATGGCACACGTAGCCATGAGAATTTGCTGTTTTCACATGGGGAGCAGGAGACCATAAACATGGAACTGCCAGAGGAGAGTGGGGCAGGATGAACACATCTTGTTCCTTCTTGGTCCCTTTTTGGGTTTCAGCTCAGCACATTTCAGAGGAATTGTTAAATACCTTGTTAAATACGTATTTCCCTTTTAGCCTGTAATAAATCCATGAGAATATGCTCTGTTTAAAACATTTGTTTAGAAACAACAGTGGAAAACCTTGAGAAATAGGTGTGGGATTCTCCACTCCACTGGTTTGATGGCTGCTGCTCATTCCATGGTCAGGTATATTCTAGGCATTGAATAAAGCAAAATCTCTGTGACCAGAGAAAAGGTGGTGTGTGAAATGTGTAAAATAAATCTAAGGAACAACTGACTCTGTTTTGAGCTTGTGAGAGAAGGGAGGATCTGAGTACTTGGAGGCTTTTATAAGCTTTGGCATTTGTTAATGTTCTTGTTCACTTTATTTTGGAGCCTTGATAAATGCTTCATTTCTTCTATTTTATTTCTGTGTATTGGCAATGTAACTGCAACTGTAAAGGATTTGTAATTTCTGTGATTTAAATCTTACCCTTTTTTTTGCAAAATCCATCTTGCTGGCTGCAGGGGGGTTTTTTTCAGGTGTTTATTTCCTTTCCTTTCTGAAAGCAAAAACTTTTAGGAGGCATCATTCCCACTGGTATGACAATAACAAACACACCAGTTAATAACAAATATAGGGAAAACTTTTACAGAAAGTCAGACTTTAGGGTGAAGTTCGGAAATAAGCAAAAATTGATAGCAGAAAAAATCCTTTCACCATTCTCGTCATATTTGCTTTGCTTAATCTGTGATCAGTTTTTGTTATGTCTTATGTTTTAGTTCAAAGGTACACATGCAGATAGGGCTGCACATTTCCCAAGAGAAATTTGTTGTTGTGCTTCTAATTGGCAAATGTCCTTGTCATCTTCCACGTTCCAGCTATTTCCCTTCCTGGGAACAGAGGCCAAGTGAACAGGCTGGGAAGAGACATCTTAGAGCTGAGCCTTTGAGTCCCAAATTAAAATCTGTGGGAAAGACAATATTGGGGAGATTTGTCTAAAAGCAGTTTTAGTAGTTAAGCTTGGTTATTTCTCCTTTGTTCCCTGTAAGCCCTGATAATGAAATAGAAGATTTTACAGAGAAGAAAAACCCTTAGGGAGGGGGAAACTCCCTTGGAAAATGGATTGTAGCTGGTGGAGCAAGTATCCACGGCCAGAAGATTCCACAAATGTTGAGCACGAGGCAGAGGAGTAAAATCTACCAGTAATTTTGCTTTCTGCAGTCTTGGTCTTGTAGTATTTATAGGAGAAATGGCAGATATTTCCCAGTGCTTTCCCTGAGATCCTTGTGTTAACAGGGAGCAGGAGATGCAGTACAGCACAGAACCAGCTGCTGTGGGGCTGTAAGGAGACAACGTAGCTGCTATCAGCTTCCAGGGACAGGGGGGATTGTCTGATTCCAAGCCATAAAGGAAAAGAAGGGAACTGAAATCCAGAAAGAAGAAGCAGTACATGGAACAGAGTACATCTCTCTTGCTTTCTCCTGAGAGAAGGCTCCAGAAGAGATTTAGAAAGACAAGAGCAGCAGATGGAGAAGGAAGAATAAAGCCAGCATTAAATGCCAAAACATTTCAAAGAAAATGGAAATGACTGTAAAGAAAGGAGGGGAAGAGACTAGAAATGGCGAGAGAGCAGGATTAGGAGAGAAGCAAGTACTGAAAAGGGATGGAGTGGGAAAAGCAAAGAGCAGAGGGAGAGAACTCTGACTGAAGTCAGAGATCCCTGGAATAGGGACAGGGAGTGGCTGTGTAAGTAAACCCAAGCTGGGGAAGGGCGAGCTTGGTTACATTGACTTGCTTTTGAAAGAACGTGCCTTTGATAACCTGAATGATTTTTGAAGCAGCAAATAATATTTCCCTTTAAAACGGAGCCAGTTTCTTTTACGTGTTGTGAGTGTGATGTGAGCAGCGTGCCCAGAGCTGCAGAATGGCTGCTTGAAGCCTGTGACGTGCTGGGGTTTAGGGAAGAAACGTGTTCTTTCACCTCAAACCCCACTTCAAAGAGGATGAGGTGTAATGGGCAGGACATTGAACCAAGTACAGGGAAGACCCATCCCTGTGTCGTGGCCCCGCAGTGTCGCATTGCTCTGTCCACCTTTTCCAAAGGCATTTGGGGCTGCCAGGCACACTGCAGTTCCCTGATGAAGAAAATGACTCGCTGGGAAAAGAAGCAGAAGTAATAATCAGCAGTGTTTTGGTGAGGAGATGGAATAACTGGGTGACATTTGATGATCTTGTGGTTAGTGCACAAAATGGGAGGCCGGGGTCTGCGCCTGTTCCCAGCTCTGCTGCAGCACCTTGTGTCGTGTGAGGTGAATGGCACATTCCTGCTCCCTGAGCTTTTCCGGGTGGAGATGGGGCTTCCCATCTGGGAGGCTGGGAGGTGAAATTAATCTTTATAAAGATCTCTGGCATCTTCAGTGGAAAGTTTTGTAGTAAAATGTATGAACCATTATTATTTTGTGGTAATAAGGGAGATGGAGTGTGATTCATAGGCACCTCTTCAGATCATATTTACTCATCTTTATGGAGCTATTTTGAGTTGCTTATACTTCTTATAATTTACTGATAATTATTTAGCACAATAATTACTCTCCTTTAGGCACCTTTTTTTTTCCCCTTTGGTGACTCTATTTCAGAAGAAGCAAGAACCTGTCTTTTCCTTTTAGCGATAAAGTAAGAGAAAACAGTCCAGTGCCAGGGGCCTTAGGATATATACAGCAATCCTAATTTAGGCCTGTTGAAGGAATCAGGAATGTGGGACTGAGTGGATATTTGAAACCTGCTTGTCCTGATGGCTGATACTTCATGTACCTTCAGGCAGGACGTTTCCCACTGGCTGCCGGCGCGGATGCAGCTGTGGATGTGCAACCCCCATCCCATTCCTGTGCCAGGGGCTGTGCAGCAGTTGCCTGTCCTCACTTGGTGCAGGGCTCAGTGTTATCTGGCAGGTTGCAATCATGGATCATTAAGGTTGGCAAAGACCCCCAGGATCATTAAGTCCATCCTTTGACCAAATCCCGCTGTGCGATGCCGTTCGAAGGGAAGAGCTCCACAGGGCACGCTGCCTTCAAATGCTGGGTTCTTAAGCAACTAAAGAGAAGCAAGAAATCATCCCAACTAGCTTCTACCCCATCCCTGGGATGTGAGCTCTTAGGTGGTGTGAACAGAGCCTAAACCTGATTTTCCACTGTGGCATCTCATGGCTGGTCACCGGTGCAGGAAGCTGGTGACTGCCAAGCCCAGTCTCGAAACCCATTCCCATGAGTTACTCAGCCCTACAGTACCAGAGTTCCCATTTATCTGCACAGGAATTAGGGATAGTATTTTATTTAAGGAACTCAGAATATGGCTCAAGCAGAAACCACGTTTTTCAAACCATTTCCTATTTCTGGAAGAAAACAGTCAACTCCAGCAGCATGTAATTACACTCTGTGGCAGTGCCTTCTGTTTTTATCGTGATAAAGATCTCTAGTTGTCTATGAAGAGCAGCTATAAAGAACTAAAATATGTTTGGACTCTCCTCTTCTGTGAAGAGTTAGAAATGCAGACTGGGAGCTGGATTCTCATCTTTCTTACCTGGCACAAAACTAAAGCCACTGCATTTGCAATGAGAGTGAGTGTCCAAATATATTTAGGTCTGGCTGTGAGCAGGAGATGGAGCTGTAATTTTCAGTAGCTGGTTAACAGTGCTGCAATATGTGGCTGTTTCTCTGATGCCTGTTCATACTCTTTCTCTGTGTAATTTTGACCTGTTGATTTTAAAAGAAGATAGCTGAGAAGTATAATAAGGAAATGGTAATATTCTTATTTAATGGAATACTATTAATTAGCAAAGGCCACAAACTGAAACTTTGATTGGATTATTGGGTTTTATAAACACAAGTTTCCCTACATTTGGCAATGCAAATAATGTTCATAGCTCTGTATCAGGGCATGAGAACCAGGAAGAAAAAGTGATCACTGAAAACAAAAGGAAGGTATCCCTCAGGCTGTTTTTTTTTTTTTGCTGTTGCTATTTTGGGTTGGGGTGGTCATGGGTAGGCATCACATTAAAAGAAACCTTCTGGGATGGCATAATCTGATTTCTGTCATTAGTGAGTTCTGTCCTACAGCAGTTCAGTTTGTACTCCATTATTTTTACTAGAACTCTTTTTGCAGAATTCTACAGATACATCCATGGATCTGAAAAAGAAGGATTAACTCATATGAACTAATCCGTGTGAGGCAGAGCAAAAGGCTTATTCCTGTGGCTGAGGAAAGTCACGTTCCACCAGCCCATGGTCCTTGTAGCACTGTCCTGTTCCTGGTGGTGCCGTCACCGCTATTAAAGGAGTCGTAGGAACAAAGCAGAAATACAGAGATTCCCTCTGCTTATCTTCCCCGTTAAGGTGGCAGATTATATCTTCATCTTTTCTGCTTAGTGTCTCCTGGTAGAATTTTTTCCCCTCTGTGAATTTACCTAATAATTTGTGGAACCTGTTGATCTGTTTGATCTCCTCAGCATCCTGTGCCAGTGTCCCCTGCGGTTTAATAAAGCTCTGTGTAGATAAGTACTTCCTTATGTTGTTTTAGATCTGTCCTTTAATATCATAAATACACTTCACGCCCTCTGTATCATGCATTCTAAAAAATTTGAATGAGGTCTCTGTTCATCTCTGTGCTGTCCAGGATTTTTTTATGTCCCCATTATTTTCAGTATTTTTTCCCCTATTCCCAAGCTGAAAATCACAAGTCAGTTCAGCCTTTTCTGGTACAAAAACCATACATTTGAGCATTTTTTTAAAGTCCATTCTAGTTCCATTATAAGTAGTTTTGAGGTGAGGGTGAATGTGCCACATATATTCAAGATGTGATGTTTGAAAGCAGAGACTGGCAGGACAGATGGTTCAGCATGGCCCAGCAGAGCTGAAGGGGGAGATGATTGTTGTGTAAGGACTTCAGGGAGTATAATCATCGGGGCAGGAAAAGAGTTATTTAAGCTAATGGACAATGTTGGCATGGGAAGAAGTGAATATAAACATACCATAAATAGATTTAGGCTGGAAATTAAATTTCTTATCATTGTTCACAGTCTGAACCAAAGAGCACACAAGAACAGTAGACAGCTGTGGTGAAAAGAGTGGTAGATTTTTAATATGAACCTGTATTTTATAAAATAAAAGGTGGTGGGATTAGACACCATCTCCAGATCTGGACCCTTTAGATGTCCCTATGCACTTTCATGTGTCTGCTGCCATTTCCTGCACAGAACCTTTTTCCCTCTTTTTGGTGTTTCACCGTAAAAGTGCTGGGAAGAGAAGAAAATCTTCTTCAGTTTTTAATAACAGAGCTCCTTTATTTATGGATCCAGTTTTATATGACATTATGCATTGGATCAAACCTAAGAAATAGTAAGTAAATGGACTAAGAATCAGGGGACACAATAAATTCAATTGTACGCAAAATTAGGGGGTAAAACATAAAATGGAGTGTTTTGATTAACTTGAAACCAATGTGATTTTTCAGAAGTGTTGAGCATTGTTTTATATCAGATTTTCTTTGAGTTCAGGGGGAGAGGTGTGAGGTGGACAAAGAACATTCCTGAAAACCTTTGATTAAGTGCTTCCAGTTTTTACTTGCTTGCTTACTAAGAATTCTTGCCATAGCTATCACTGGGCCAGCTCCACCCTGAGAAGCAGGAGCAGTGAGGGACTCGTTACAGCAATTAGTGTTTTAACCAGAGTGGTGTCTGAAACAGATCTGAGCACGTAGAAATGGCACAACATCAAACCAGCATCAGCTTCAGGAGCCTGCCCGGGGGCTACCACCAGGAAAGCAACATTCCATGTAGCAGCAATGGGAAAACTCTGCCAGATTCCCTAAGACAGACCAGTCCTTGGAGATCTACTCAGGGTACTTCCTGTGGGAATGCAAATGTATTAGAAAGCACATATTGACAATTAAAAACAAGCACTTAAGAATTAAAGTAAAAATTGAGTCTAACTAGTGTTAGAAAAAATCAGGGGAGGATAAAAAAGATAAAGGTAGATAGGATAGCAAAATAATCCTGTGTAAATTGTTGTGTGATGTATTTTCTGGTTGAGATTCTGGGTAAGTTGTTGTATGCTGTATTTTTCTGGTTGAGATTCAAATAAGTTTTCCATCAGTCATTCCAAATGGCGCAGGAGCAAAAAGGAGATTTAAACTGTCACATTTCATTCTTGCCAGGCACCAGCTTAAAGGTGTTTGAAGTGATCCCACACAGCAGAGCCTGAACTCTGTTTGGTGTCAACAACAATTTTAAATGCCAGTAGTCTGCAAGGAGATTTGCATATACAAATATGTGTGTATTGTGAATCCTTTTTGTTGATAAAAAGTCCTGATTATAAAGTTCATAATCTACTGCAAATCAGGCATTTCTTCATAGTTATCAGATGCTAATAATTACTTTTCTCCCAGAAAATAACACAAGTACAAAAGAAAATGAGGATTTAAATCAATTTAAATTTGTTTTTCTCTTTACTGATTTAAATTGTGATTGGAATCAGTGATTTAAATAATTTTGAATAATTTGTGTTCTTTTACACTGTAGGATAGTAGATGCCATGTGGTAGGAGAGAGCTGAAATGTATTCAAGAAAAATACCCCAGTTCTGGCTCCTGACAAATCTATTAAGACACAAAACCACATAGTTGAGGTTTGGGGGATATTTTTTTAGGGGACTTCCCACAGTAGCTGTACACATACGAAACTAAGGCTTTCCCCTGCTAAGTACACTTGGGGGCAGGAAAAAAACCTGATGCACCAGAAGCAAAGGCTTCTTGGGGTACTGTGCAAAGGAGTAAAAGCTGTCGAAGCTACTGGGAGTTCCTGTCAAGCCTCTGCTTTCCCGGGGCAGTGCTGCCCAGGAAAGCAGCTCCTTGCCTGACCTGTTTATTTTTCTGAGCACTGTTTCAGTCTCTTACACACATTGGTCCTCCAGACAAATTCATTTGTGCAGCAACTCAGCGCAGACCCGAGGAGTCCCAGGGTTTGGTGTAGGTGTATCACACGTAACGTGCCATGGGGGGCTGGAGCTAGATGGTCTTGAAGGTCCCTTCCAACCCAACCCAACCCACTCCATGACTCTATGAAAGAGCTTCACTGCTTATTGCCTCAGTTATTTTTCTAAAACCTTTGCCTGATGACTTGACAGATTATTTCTCACCTCAAGAGGCTGTACTTGAAATATTGTGTCCCTTCAGGGAGTAATTATAAATAGCAAGGACTTGAATGAGCACCTTCTTAATCTTCCATCTTTGACTTAATATTTTCACTTCTTATCAACTCTCAGCCACTTGCTTTGAAATCTGACCAATGCCTTTATGTGATTAATACATCAAACAGGTAAATTAGAGCCATTTTGACTCTGACTAGAAATCTAAATGGATTGGAAAAAAAATGAGCAGACATCTCTGTTTTCCAACTGTTGTGCTCCAGGTATCACAGGAGAAGATTTATGTATTCCTCCTCATTGTCATTCTTCTACCACAGACACGAATATTCAGTAATATGAATTTTTCCCAACTACGCCTTGACTGCCATTTTTCAAGACAGAAGCTTTCTCTTTATTTCATGACAGTAAAAGTGCCGATGAAAACTGCTGTAGTCTTAAGACCTTTTCCTTAGATAGTGTATGTGAAATGAGTTGACAGACCTCAGATTTTATCACCAGGAGCTTGGCCTACGTTCATTGCTGAGCTGGCCAACAAAACCAGACCAAACGCTAAGTTTGAACCTGGTTTAAGAATTCCAGCATCCTTGTGCTTTCCACCACTCCGACATCAAAACAATCCAGGCTGTGAGTTACGTATGTGAAAGTTAATAGTTTTGTTTCTGGATCGAAGCACATTGGCAGAGCGGCGGGAAAGGCGTTTGTCATTCCACAGTACAGGCCGTGCAATTATGGACATTAATCCTGCGTGCACTTTTCAGAACAAAATTGAATTGTATGTTCTGTCCCCAAGAAGATGGCTTCCTCTTAGTTCCACAGCACATTGAAATTAAAGTCTGCTGAGAATATAAATGAGGGCTTGTTTCAACTTCACGACTTTTCTGCAGGCACTAGTGGACCAGATAGAAGAGGGACAGCAGTGAAAATAACAAATATAACAAAATATATGGGTAAATTCCAATACAAACAAAGCAGCTGTAAGTCTTAGCCTAGTGTAGGTTAGTTGTTAGTCCTGGATGTTTACCCACAAATCCAAGTCAGGTTTGTAGGTGATGACAATGAGCAATGAGCCCTCTTAGGCAAACTGCACTTCAGCGTTTCCTTTGCTTACCATGTGTTTGGGTTTGGTCTCTGGATTTTCAGGCTGCTGCCCACACGTTGGACACAGCTGACTGTCTCCCAGCGTTCTGTGCTGTGTGTCAGAGCACACTGAGCCTCTTGCAGGAAAGCAGGTTTCCTATTCCGGTTAATCCACTCTTTCAGCCACATCTATTTGCATGTTCTCCACAGCATGGCAGTCATTGCTTATCTTCTTAGGAACCTCCTTCACTGGTTTTTGCATTTACTGACAGAGCATGGCTTTTGGAGACACAAACTGTGCTGTGGAAACACTTTGTGTCATAAGGTTGTGTGGAAGAAGGAAGCATGGCAGGATTTCCCTAATTTCCCAGTGCATAGTCCCAGTCATGCTCTTCCTGCAGAGAAGAATCTGTCTTGTGTGATAGATGAAGTCCATGTTTCACCACTCTGCAGTCTTATTTATTACTTTTTTAAGATGACAGGGTATTGGGGTTTGGGGAGGGTTGTTTGGGTTTTAAGGCTTATGAGTGAGTGAGTTACTGTCAGCATGTTCTGTCTGGGCTCTTGCTTGTTTGGGTCCTGCTCTTGTGCTGCAATAGCCCAAGGTTGTGGTCCTTCAGGAGGTGTTTGTACAGCCCTTGTGCCTTTGTTTCTCCTGGAACAGTGCTGGACACTGGTTAGGGAAGTGTGAGCAGTAGCATTGTGTGGAGGGAGCAATCAACATTTCATCTTGTGTTACTTTATTTGATCTAAGGTTGATCAATCAGACTATTTATTGAAAAGACTGTGACAGATACTCAGTGCATCTGATGACAATTTTTATGTCGTAGTTCAGATAAAGTAGATGTGAAGTAGTAAGATGGGGGATATTTAGGCTGTCAGACTGTCACTACTAGTGTTGAGAATACAACTGAAATATTGGTTAAAACTCTTGAGAAAAGTGTCATGAAATTTGCCCAGGCCCAACAGTTAAGATCATATTTCATGTGAATGGACACTTACACCAAAACAATGAACCTTAGAAAGCTACTAGATAACTCTCTTATTCTGATACAGGTCAATAATTGTGATTCATAAACATCTCAGTGGGTTTCCTTTTCAAAAACATATGTGCTGGCCTGCAGAAAGCAGCAGCAGCTCAAATCACAACATCTCTTTTCAAGGACTTGCATCTCAACCAGCTGGAGGTTTGTCCAATTGTTTCTCTGTAAATATTTTTTTCTAATACCAGCTAAATATAATACTCCGTAAAGGTGCATAAAAAGTTTCAAGGGAAGTTTAAATCAAAAGTGTGTTTGTGCCACATAAAAACCTTTATTTCACTTCATATTGAGCATCATAAACTCTAGTGTGTAATAGGAAAACAGGGATCCTGTTCAGCACTGGCAGCAGCAGCTGCAGTCTGTTGGTACAGGAGATGCTCAGGAGTGAGTGAGTACAGCACAGGGGTTGTAGTCGTCCTCCCCCATCTTGGTTTTACTACTTAAGGATATTTGCATGAGAATAAAATCTGGTTCTTTGGCACTCATCTGCTCCTGCTGTTTATTCTTCGCTTGAGGTTATTGTCTCAGTTTGTGACAACATAATTGGTTTCTGTGGAGAAGATTATGATATTGATGAGACTTATATATGACTTCAGGTGAGGTGCAATCAAAGCAACCGTTCAAAATAGAAGGTGCTGTCTGTTTTCATGCAGTTTTCACTACGGCTCATTCAGCAGCGTAATTAAGGATGTTATTTATTACTGAACTGTATCACACTAAGCTGAAGTATGGACACAGTTCTGCCACTGCAGGCAGGACTGGGGTCACTGCTGCTTATTTTGTGTTCTAAACTGTTATAAACTCCACCGGGCTGGGCAACTAGACGCTGTTCACACAAGGGTTGCTCACTATTTGTTGTAATTTAGTGTTCTCTGGTGTAGACAAGCTGAAAGAATTGAGCTGGAAAATGCTCTCTTAATAGTTCCTTCTGTGTATTAAATATTCCTTTGAATGGTTAGCTGTTCTTGTACAGGATGAGGTTTTTTGAGAGCAATTATAATCAGAAAAAATTATTTTATTGTGTTGCTTCCCCCTTGCTGATTCCCAATTTGTTATTTTATATCGTACCCTATCCCGTTTTTTTCAACACCATCTCGGCAAAGTTTACCTAGCGTTTGGAAATCATTCCAAGATCTTGGCATGTGTGAGCCTTCCCTCCTAACTCAGGCTCCGTAATTAGAGCTCATTTGTCACTTGTGGTGCTGTTGCAAGGGCAGCGTGGCCACGCTCTCGGGTGGCAGGGCTGGCTGTGGGGTGAGGGTGCTGTGGGTTACGTTGGGAAGGAACCTGCTGCATCCTGGAGAGGCCAGTGCCACCATCAGGAGTGCTGGAATGCGGTGCAGATTGAGAGGAGTAGGATGATCTCTGTCATGATTTAATTTCGCCGTGGTGTGACTGGTGGATTGTCCTTGGGGGATGTCACGAGTTATTTTTTTCTCCCGTCTGGATTACGGAGCCAAAAGGCCGGAGGGACAAGCAAGTGTGAGCCAGGTTACACGGAGCCTCGCAGGGAATTGAGCTGGAGGAGACTTGGTCTGCCCACGGGCAGGTGTGGGACCAGGCATCTTCCTTCTGGATGTCACCTGTCCTCCTGCTGCTGCTGCTGCAGGCCAAGTGTGTTATGGCACCACAAACACGGCTGTAGCCACATTCTTGCTCGTACTTTAAAATTCTCCATTGTAGGCCTGTCATGAGATGCATCCCCCCCTTCCCCTCCCCTCCAGAAAACATTGGATTCTGATATTACCTTGTGATTCTGAAAGCCAAGGCCTTAGGCACATGCCTTTCGTGCCTCAGCTTTCGTCTGCTCCTGCTCCGGGTTGTGTAGGAACACAATGGGGGAAGAGAGAAACCCGAGGAGACAGGCTGAGCACATCCCATCACCTTCTGGGGAGCCCCATCATGTGTTGTGAGAAAATGCTTTGCTCCCGGCATGGTGGATGAGCAGGATGGGGAGAACACCATCACCTACCCATCATTTGAGTTGGAGTTGGCAAGAGGACAGGAGTACAAGCAGCAGTGGATATTTAATGTACTGAAAATAAGGAAGGGGCATAATTAGACTATTCACGTGGCTTTATCAGCAGTTGCCTGCAAATATGTGTTTAAAGTTTGACTGTGTTTTGTTACTTAAACTGGAGGGACCAAGTGTGGATCCTGGTGTCACAAGGGCCATATTGCTGCTTGCTCCCATGCCAGCTCCTGCCTGTTGCTACCTCTTCTGAACTACCCAAAGTGGTTGTGCCATGTGATAATTCAGACCAGGGAACTGAGCTGAAACTAGTTTGGCAAAAATCCTGATGCAAGGACCATTAGATGTGCTTCTTTATGGCTTCTTGGTTGCTCAGCACATGCAAATATTTAATCTCATGTTTAATTCTGTGTTGTGGGCGTAGGAGCCGGAGGCAAAATCCTAACAACTTGAGTGGAATCGGGATTTCCCCTGAAAGCAGGCCCATAAATCCAATGGGAAATTTAAATCTCCGGCGCTCATATACAGGCCTGTGACCCTCAGCTGCAGGCTCTGGAGGGCAAAGGCAGTGTCCCTGTTGAGGTGCTGGCCCTGGGACCTTTGGATCCAGAACAGGTCCCCAACTGACCGATGTGTACCGTGTCACACTGCGGGGAGGGGATTTCATTGTGAAACCCCAGCAGCGGGCCAGGATGGTCAGAGTAGGGCTACAAATGGTTCCTTGGGAGCAAGTAAAAGAGGGGGTGCCTGCACAAGGAGCAAGCAGCGTGAGGCCAGATGCGAGCAGCTCCACAAGCCGGGTCGCCTCGTCTTATCCCAGCGCTGGTTCTGCCGCTTGCAATCTCGAAGTTTGCTCGGTGCCTTCCTCCTCCCGAGGGATGGAGGCTCCCCGCTGCCGGCCCGCCCCGCGCCGCGGGAGGGGAGCGGGCAGGTAGCGCGGTGCAGGGTGTGTGTGTGTGTGTGTGTCTGTGCGCGTCTCCTTTGTCTGAGCAGCCCGAGCAGCGCCGAGCGCCCCGCGGGCGGCCGCGCATCCTCCCCGCCCAGCGCCGCTCGGCACACCCGAGCCTCGGCCCGCCCCCGCCGGCCCTCGGCACATCGCGGGGCTCATTACCGGCGGGGGGCTAATTGCCGGCCGGGCGGCCGAGCCCCCCGTCCCCGGCCGCGCCGTGTGCGGGGGGCGGCCGCGGTGCCCCGGCCGCGCGGTGCCCGCTGTCCCCGCAGGCCGGCGGTGTGGAAGCGGCCCGCGATTGGCC
>VZRV01002663.1:256816-290911 GCA_013398115.1 Falcunculus frontatus
GGCCCGGGGCGCTCGGCCTCGCCCGCCGCGGGCGCCCCGGGCACCGCGAGTTCGGCACCTCCTAGGGCCCCGAACGCGCCGCGAGCGGGTGGTTGTTGCCTCTCGGGGGCTGCCCTGTCCGCGGCAGAATTGTTATTTTTTTTTCTATTAAGATTCCTCAAATAGCTGAGAGGGCTGCGGGACTTGGGGGAGAGTCTGATGCTGAGCCTGGCTACCTTGTCTTGGTTTGATTTATAGCCAAAGCCTCCTTTCCATTCCCAGGGACGAGGGATGTAGAAGAAAGAGAAGGATGTGTGCCGAAATGAAAAGAGAACTTTTATTAATACTTGCAGGGTTTATTCTCTGAAGGCTTTTTTTTTTTTCTCCCTGTGGGGGAAGGAGAATAAACTTTTTGAATTTATGAAGTAATCTGTGAAAAATAAT
Organism: Falcunculus frontatus; assembly: GCA_013398115.1. Taxonomy (NCBI): domain Eukaryota; kingdom Metazoa; phylum Chordata; class Aves; order Passeriformes; genus Falcunculus; species Falcunculus frontatus. The sequence goes on from VZRV01002663.1 coordinate 257,240, forward strand.
CCAGAACATATGTTCTAGATTGCGTATTTTACTCTCTAAGAACTGCCTAAGCAATTAAAAATGCACCAGGAATAGTATTAAACATGTGTATGCAATTTAAACATAAACTTGATAGTTTTGTTCATAACTCGAGGTGTTTCGCTCTTTAAAATAGCCTAATATTTTGCTTTTAGAGACAAGTTTCTACGTAGGCCAGGTGTTGAGCCTATCCTCCAAAACCCATCTTGTTTTGAACAACTTTACCTTGTTTTGCTTCAGAATTGCACGTAGAAAACGGGGCCGAAAAAGAGTTTGGGGTGGTGGTGTGCCTTGGGTGCTCCCCAGGGATGGCACATCTGATGCAGGAACCTTGGGGGAGACAGTGTGCTGCCCTGGCCTGGTGTAGTGTCAGTCCAAGAACCTAAGATGAGGTTTGGATGAGTAACTTTATTAAGCCTTTACCTACTTCTGAGGATTGTGTGAATGTGCAGGCCTGTGCTGCTGCTCAGTTCACTGCTATGCTCCCAAACACAGTTGCTAAAATGTCCCAGTCCTCTTCTTTTCTTAAATTTTTTCTCATGCCAGGCCTTTTCCATTTGTGTCTGTGTCTTGGTGCAATCACTGCCCACTTTTTAAAAAGAGCTAATGGTTGGGAGAGCAGATTGGTCTCAGCTGTATTGTACCAGCTGTGAAATTGCTACTTGGAGGTGCTGGTTCTTGCTGGATGAATCTGGAAAGTTGGTTGTGTTCTGGGATTCTTCAACTCGTCTAAAACCTGAGGCTTTCATAGCGTTTTTGTATCTTAGAAGTTTTAAACAAAAATTAATGCAAGAAAGGGGAAATCTTTCTTTTGGAGTTTCTTAAGAGAGTTTTGGTCTGATCCTAAACTATAATGCAGTGACCTATGTACCAAAGACCTGTGGAATGTTTTCCTTTCTCTTCAGAACTGTTCCAGCGGTAAAACACCTCATGTATCTCCAGCTGTATTTTCATACAGGCCTGCTTTAATGTCTCCTTACCGTATTTTTCTACACAGGACGTGTCAAATCAATATTATGTTGCTTTTTCTACTGCGACAGCAGTATGTAACAGGTGAAAGGCTTCACTTCTGAAGGTGTAGTTGAACAGCACAATTTCAATGCTCAGGTGGAAGCCGCAGGTTTTGTCACTTTTTATGCTCACTTTCATTCCTCTTTCCCTGGTCTGTGTCTAAACTAAGAAGGCAAAAAGACTGCGGGGTCTTGCAGCACAGAGCACACAGGATTTACTGCACTTGAGGTAGTTGCCAGCAGTGCTGGGGGCTTGGAAGTGTCCTGGGCCGTGGGGTGGGCAGCACCTGCCCCAGCCCACCAGGTTGTTGTGTTGCTCCTGGTGTGAAGAAATTCGATTTCTGTCTGTGGCACTTCACTGTTGTAAAGAGAGGAAACTGCCCCTGGCTGGGGCAGGGGGATTTGTCCTGAAGCAGCAGTAAAAAAAGCTGCGTTGTGCCCCGAGTCTGTGTAATTTACTGGTGTCTTTGTTTTTAAGAGCTACTTTTGATACAGCTTATCTCCCAAAGCATATTTTTGCCAGTATATCTTATTCCACCCTCCAGGCCTAACTTCTGCCTCCTCACCACCAGAGGAAAATAAACAGGGGCACTGGCATTGGCACCGATGTGCCAGTTTATCACACCCTAAACAACATTGCTGTGTTGGCAGAAAAGCTGCTGGAGTGTCATTAACACCCAGATGAACCTGCAAGTATAAACTTTCTAATTTTCTTTCTATTTTCTTGTGGGAAATTAGTCTGATTCAGTAGTGGAGCTCTGTATGGTCACCTGGAAGGGTCACTAGGAGCTACTTTGGTTTTGGTAGAAGAGGATTTTGTAGGTATGAGCTGGAGGAGATGGTGGCAGTGAACATCTGGAGAGGATTAATGCTGATTGGGGATGGCTGGGATTGAAAGTTCCAGTGCCTTCCCTTCCCCTCCAATGCTGCTTGTTTAATGAGGGACCTTGGACTCGAAGGACACCTCCACCCCAGCAGGAGCATATTCTGAAGGAGGGTGGTGCCGCTGTAAACATTCTCTGTGAGGAAAACAGCTCTCCTGGAGTTTGCATGTGCAGATTTTTAGGCAGATAGGCTTTAGTCAGACATGATCCATGGTGTTGGCATGTGCTCTTCAGTTAATACAACTTTTAAGGATGTTATTGTCATCGGTGTGATTTTTTGCTCTCTTTCTTTAGCTTCTTCCTTGGCCCCACTGCATTCCTGCAGTTACATCATCCTGTCCTTCCTTCTTCCTCTAAGTTCTTCCTTTGACAAGGGTTTCTGTTAATTGCTAAACAGACATAAGGGTTTAATACGGAAGAACTGTTGACTTGGCTGTGATTATTCCCAGGCTCCTGGGGGAAGTGGTGGAATCACTGTCTATGGAAGTGTTAAAAATACATGTGGATGTGGCACTTGGGGCCATGGTTTAGTGGTGAACATGACAGTGCTGTGTTAATGGTTGGACTCGATGATCTTCGAGGTCCTTCCAGCCTTAAAAATTCTGTGATTGTGTAGTGCCTGGCAGTGTGAGTGTAACAGGCCGACCTTGCCAGGCAGCCAAGGCCAGTCCCCATATTTTGGGGTTCATGTGGAGTTACTTGGTCTGCACCACTGCTGGGAATTGTTAGTTTGACTGGGGTTCTAGCGGGAATGCCAGAACTCCCTGCCTAAGGAGGCTGGGAGAGGGATGGGGCACTGGAGCAGGAGAGGATAGTGCTGCTCATTGCCCTGGGCAGCATGCAGGAGCCTTGTCCTCCAGAACTTGCACCCTGTTTGGATGGAAGAATGCACCTCTGATGCAATGGGAAAGGACAAAGACAACTGACCGGAAGGCTTTGCTGTGCCATCCCGTGGGTGTCTCCAGAGCCCAGCGTTGCCCATGACACAGCCCAGTTAGGGTGGTGTTTTAGGTGCCAGCAGTTACAAATTGTGGGTTAATGCATGTGGCTTTTGTAAAAAATTACTTTCCCCTAGTGTTTATTTATCAACTCTTATAAAGAAACAAGTGGTAATTAGATTTGGCTATCCTAATTCTGTTAAAGCAATTGCATTGGGATGCAGTGCCACATAAAGCTCTAAGGTAAGGACTGGCACCCAGCAAGTCCTGAGTCCTCATCTTTGGGGGCTGGTCAAACTACAGTAAATGAGATTAATCAGAATTTGTCCATGTGTTACAGAAGGAAATCACCCCTGTCTTGCAAATGCAGGGGTTATATTTGTGTGGCACAGCACCTTGAAGCAGTGAACACTGCACACAGAAAAGATCTTGTCTAGGGCAGATTGACACAGTGGCAGATTGACTACAGGAGCTGTTCAGACTGTACTTGGTTGAAGTGAAGTGCTTCAGGGTATCACTGAGCTGCCCACCTGAGAAGCCCTTCAGAACAGCCCCACACGTCTCTGGGTTTTTCTTGGTGATGTTGAGTCTGAAATAATGGTTTGGTGCTGCTGGCAGCAGTTTAAGCAGGTCACTGGAGCTGAGTGGTGGAATAAGAGCTGTGCCCAGGTAAAGGCCACTCGCAGAAGAGCTTGTTTCTAGGCTGCAGGCTTAGTCTTGCTTTGAGAACCGGGATCTCCTTCCTTCTGGACTTGGTCACAGGGTCAGCTGATGTTCCTCTGCAGGGCGGAGGAGTTTGTGTGTGAAGTTGCCCGGTGGCATCTCCAGCAGATCCCGGTTGGTGTTGGGACAGCAGCTGGGGAACATCAGCACCTATTTAATGATGCATTTAATGGCTGATAGCTCTTGAAGTGTTTTCTTCAAAGCTTGATGTTCATGGTATTTTTTGTTTGTCTGAGGTCTTTTGAGTTATTCTTTGTAATTGTGAAGGTTGGAAATTTGTTGCTGTAAACATCAGGGTTGTGTTGCTGTTGCAGTAAGGATTGTGCTCAGGGCAGAGGCCCTTCCTTAGTGCCTCTGGTCCTTCTGACCCTGGTTGGTGGTTTTTCAGTGACAGCTGAGCAGGGCTGGGACATGTGAAAGTGTGATGAGGTACCTCTAAGTGGGCAGTGGAAACTTTCCAGCAGCCAAATGTTTGTCCATAACGAGGATAAACTCATGTTCTGAGCGGAGGCTTCCAGGTAGCTCATTTCCTAGGGCTGGTTTAGAATTGTGAGTGTTATACCTGGGCTTAATCCCAGATCTGCACAGCCTTGTTGGGAGACTCTTAATTGCTGGTGACCACCCCACCTGATCCCCTAATTGCTGTCCAACAGGAGTGTGTTTAATTTGGTGGGGTCTGTAGGAGGCCAGCACCTCAGAAAATCACTTTGCAAGTTTGTCCTGTTTTCTGTTGGAGGAGTGGGCATGTTTAAGCACTGTGGTATGGGAGGGTGAGCCCAGCTTCATGACTTGTAGATGATTTTGTAGTGCATAGGACATTACATGTGATGGCCCAAATGTACCCCCAGTGCCCAGGTGCTGTGTCTGCTTCAGAAACAGGAGCAAGTTACCTTTGTGTGTCATAGCAGTAATTTGGAAAGCACCAAAAAAAAATCCCACGAAAGAAAAAAAACCAGCAGGATGTCTTGCTCCCATGTCTAGAAGGCAGTGCAAGTCCACCAGCTTTCTAGGTTTCAGTGTAATGGAGATAGGGATTTAAGATATTAATCCTAATATGTTTCAGCAGCTGCTTGCACTGCCTTTGTTGAGAGCTTGGCAGAGGGGCTGTCACCACTTCAGCATCCCCCTGCCTCTCTTTTGAAGACTTGCTGTAGCCATGAAAGTGATGAGCACAGTTTTTGTGAAGATGTTGGAGAACGTAGCGAGTGGCTGGTGATGGTATTTCAGGCAGGCTCTGTCTCAGCTCCCTGGCTTTTGTCATAAGGTTTAAGGGGAAAAAAAAGTCTTCAAGTTTGGTACAATTTTTGTTTCCTTGGCTGTTCTCAGAGATGGCTGTGGGGGGCTACAGAGTCAGCAGGCCCAGACTGTGCTTGAGGGTTGCATCTCCTTGGGAGAGGAGATGGTGGGGTCCCCTGCACAAAAGTGAGATTTTGTTGGCCTAGAACCTGCAGTAGGGCTTGGTGTGACAGCCAGTCCTGAGCCTCAGGCCATGGAGCTGCTGTTTGCTGACCACCGTGGTAAACCCAGGATAAGGAGTGCTGCCATCCCCTACCATGTGCTCATTATTTGCAAGACAAATCCATGGAGTTGTGCTGGGAGGGTGGCAAGTTGCAGTACAGAGACGGGGACAGGAGCTGTGAAGGAGATTTTACCCAGTCTCGTTACCAGGGCTGGTACGTTGTAAAACTGCAGTTTGAGCTGGAAATCCTGCAGCATCTCCTCACTAACATCAACCTGGAATTTATCTGGCTGTCTGCCACGTGCTAAATAAACCCCAAGCCATGTTGGAGGCTCCTTCTACCCCCTTGAATCCCAGCCCCTTTCTGGGAGGAACCCACAGGCCAGATTTTCTTCTGTGGAGGTTTTTAAGCGACCACTTTTGGAGCCCCTTGAAACTAGATACGAGTGGGAATTCCTGCAAGGCCTCTCCAGCCTTGCTGGCTGCGGCATCCTGGAGTGAAAACGTGGCTTGGATTGAGGATTGGTTGGTTGGTAAATTAGTACAAACCCAGCTAGTACAGTTTGCTAACGAGCACTGAAGAGCTTCGGGTAGGCAAGAAATGTTCCATACAGTGAGATGGAGCTCTGCACCTCTGCCGTGTGCTGGTGGTGTCTGGAAGGAAATCTGAGTTGTGTGATGTGGTCTGACTTCGGGCTTGTTCTTGTACTTTCACCTTCCTGCTTTTGTGGATTTTTTAGGATTCTCAAATTCTGTGTTCAAGTGATGCCTTTTTATCACTTGCGTCTTTGCAGTGTCCTGGCACTTAAACTGTTGTCCTCAGAATTAGGACTTGGCTCGTATTACTGTGGCAGGAGCAGGAGTTGTCTTTCAGCTGGAAAAGTACAGAGTTTGATTTTTCCTTGAAAGCATTTAAAAACAGCATTCTCATGGTGCCATAGCTGTTGTTTGCCTCGAACTTTATCATGTTGCATCCCAGTAGGAAGGAGTCAGGTGCTCACACAGAATCTTCCACGTGCTGTTGTCCAAGGGGAGCTGCCAAGGTTGTTGTGCATGTTTTGGTTTAACTTGTTCCCGCTGATATCCAGCCTTTGGTTCGTGTCTCGCCTCCCTTCCTAGCTGAAGGAGACTCTAATAGAATGGAGGAGTGATTCATGCTGAGGAAGAAAATTATCTCTTATCTAGGTTGCCTCTAAGCCAGTCCTGCCAGAGCCGACTTTATCCTTGAGAGGCTGGAAAGTTGGTCTAGAAGGTAAATATTTATTCTTTAGAGTGTCTGACATTGATCTGAAATCCAGGCGGCTGCTGCGGTTGCCGATGGGAAGGAAGCTGTGCTTGTCCGTGTTCGCACAGCACAGTGAGATTCAACCTGCACACGGAACAAAATCTGTTCCGGAGGAGTGGAATTGAAAACTTGCAGAAATCTGCCCAACCTCATGGACTGAGTAGTGTTTTCTCCCACCTCAGTAATGATAGCCTAAGGGAGAGAAAGCTTAAGGGGGTCTAGCTCCTGACTTCTTTGCTCTCCCAGCACTGAGGTTCCTGGGATGGAGGCTGTTAAAATATCAGCCCTTCTCTGCAGCTTAGGGAAAGTCACTGGAGCTTTGCTAAGTCAGCTGGGAGGAAGATCAAATACACTGCAGTGTGGCTCCTCTTCAGGGTTGTACAGCAGGACACTCAGGGAAGCTTTTGTACAACCAAGTGGAATGTTTCCACATCTTTTCTTTTAAAAACTCTGGTGGAATTTCTGCATGGCTCCCTACGGCCAAGCTGCCCCTGCCTTGGTGATTGCCCAGAATTCAACAGGAACAGAAAGTGAAACTGGGTGGTCTGTTGGTCATATGCTGAGATGAGCAGAAAATGGAAGAGTTGTATAAATGCTAAACCAGATGAACTTCGCAGTCATCTTTATCATCTTTATGGAGAAAGCTGTCAGGGGTCAGTATGAGCCAAGCCAATTCTTGCATAATTAGCCCCATACAATTACATGGTATTTAGTGATGTTTGCCTTGAGCTGTAAGTTCTTGTGTGTATAACAGGGAGTTTCTGATTAGAACATGAAATTTGGATGTCCAGAGTGAATATGTTGCAGTTAACCTAATCATTTCAAATCTTTTCATGCTCCTTTAGTTTCTGTCTTAAAGGTCATTGAAATCTAGACCTGGGATGCCCTTTTTAGCCTTTGCACATCATCGGTTGGTGTTCTATTTTTGAGCACTTGCTGGTGTTGGATAGGAGGGGAGCTACATTGGAAGGGTTTTGTAGCATTTGTGTTTTATTTCCTACTTTATCACTTGGCAGTAGTTCATACTCTCCTGGTTTTTTGGGAGATTACTGGGGGCTTGAGCTGTTTCCGAGTGTTTCTCTGCTGTACCTAACCACCAAATTACTTCTGCTGCTCCTTGGATTCAGCAGAGGAAGTCCTTCTGGCTTAACCTGAGCACAGAACTAAGAGATCTCTAGCCCAGAGCTCAGCACTGGCACAGATCATCTCTTGACCTAAGCCAAGCACCTCACCTGGGACTTGGTCCTGTGTTGAGCTGTGCCTAAATGGCTTCTCCCTGCCCTCCTGTTGAAATGGGCTTGCTCTGGCTTTGGGATCTCATTTATGTCCTGGTTTCTGTGTCTTTTTACAACACATCCTTTCTTGGAAAGGCGACAGAACTCCTTTACGTCTAAGAATGATCATATATATCCGCTGAGCGTTCCTTGTGTGGGCACAATTCCGATAACACCGGGCAGTTTTCCCCACAGCTCATCAGGGAGCTGGGCTGTGCAGCTGACCCTGTGTGTGTGTGTGTCTCTTCCAGAACAGGGCAGTCGGGCGGCCCAAGGGGAAGCTGGGCACTGCCTCTGCGGTGAAGCTCGCGGCCAACCGGAGCACGGCGGGCGCCCGGCGGCGGAGGACGCGATGCCGCAAGTGCGAGGCGTGTCTGCGGACAGAGTGCGGCGAGTGCCACTTCTGCAAGGACATGAAGAAGTTCGGGGGGCCCGGCAGGATGAAGCAGTCCTGCATCATGAGGCAGTGCATCGCCGTAAGTGTGCCTGGGCCTGCAGCTCGTCTGCAGAGCCCTTTCCTCTCGCTGTGTCTCCTGGGTGAACAGGTGTGGGACTGGGAGCTCTGCTCTGAGTAGTCTCTAAAGTGCATCAGACAAAAGTGTGTAATCCCTGCCCTCTCAACTCGGATCCCTTTTTTCTCAGTGCTTCTCATTCTCTCCAAATCTTAAACCAGAATGCCACTAAAATTTAACACCCCAGCTTTCCTTCTCAGCGGTATAGAAGTGGAGATTGTCAGTACATCAAAAATCAGCACTCAAATCGCCCTCAAACTCTGGGATTTGGGGGAAAAGGGGAAGAGTGGGAAGTTTGGATTTGTGTTTGGTTTGGATGTTGGAATTTCCTGAGAAAAGGTGCCCTGCAATCACCTTTGCCATCTTACCCACATAAATTAAGATGTGCAAAATCCTTGACTGGCAGCCTCCAAGATTTTGGTGTTGGTGACCCCAGCCCCAGGCTTCTTGAGATCTGAATTTCAGTTTGTTTGCTGTTACTTAGGTATAGAGCAGAGGGTCTGAGTTGGATGAGGCAGAGAGCCATCAATCCAGGGTCTTGTCTTCCTCAGGGACTGGAAATGGCTGTCAGGAAAAGAGCATCAGAACAGGGCAAGCAGGCAGTCGCTTTCCTGGGCTCCTGTGATACATTACTTAGGAGCTTCTCGAGTCACAAGCAATAGCTTTCTATTTAACAAATATTGACAGATTAATCTTCCATTAAGTTGTTCGAGCAGCTTTTGAATCCGTTGCTGCCATGCTGACTTGTGGAGCTTCTTCTCAGGTCTCATGTCTGCAGTGACTCTGTTCAAGGCTAAAAATCAGCTTTAGTTTTTTATCTTAATTCTTTGGAAGGTCTTGGTTATGCTGTTGTTATGGGTTTGGGTTTCTTTTGTTGTTGTTTTTTTAAGGAAAGGAATGTTGTTTATTCGTAACTGAAATATCACCCTATCTCTACTGATTTCTCTCATTACAGTTCCCTTCACTTAGTATTTGGGGGCTTTTCTTTTAATTCTTAGGAGACGAACGAAGTGGAGGCATTAAATGATTTCACCTGACACTGATAAAAAAACCTGATAAGCACTTAAGGTTTCCAGTAGTTGCTCCTGGTAGCTCACTCCATGTCCTGTTCCAGGCTCTGCACTGTTCCTGACATAGAGGATTGGGTTCGGCGCTGCTGGATCTTTCAGTAAAGTACATGGAATATCCACCTTTCTGCAGAGTGCTTTTGCAGCTCAAGTGTCTTTTCTTTGAGCACTTGATTTCCTGGAGTGTGGCACGAATTGAACAGCATGGATGAAGAATTTATTATTCTCCAGGGGCAAGAAATAGTGAAATCATGCTGCCTTTTTAGTAGAAGGATTAAATTAGGGCTGCAGTGTGCTTTCTCATCCTCACTGATGAAGGAAACTTTCCTACTAAGCTGTTTCACTCTTGGTAACACAGGCTGAGCCTTTTGGAGATGATCTGGGTTCTCTTCTAGCTGAGTGTAGTCATCCTCTTTCTCCAATGAAGATTTATTTTTCTTCTTGGTGCCTAGAGTTTTACTTCCAGTTAGGACAGAGGTAGCCAGGGGACTCTGATTACTTGTCCCACCCTCACATGCACGGACAGTGACTTTTCTGCACTTTTTATGTTGGTGCAAGTATCAGGGGGATTATTACAAACTCTTAGAGCAGCAAAGGCACAGAAAGTTAAGGAGTTGAAATGTTGTAACTTTCAAGGTGCTTTACATTTCTGTAAGCAATCCTGTTGGCTTTGCTCTTATTCTCTAACAATTCAGTAGTAATATATTGTGGTACCTATCCAGCAGCTTCCAACCAAAAAAGCCCTGCAAGATGCTGAAGCTGTATGGAAGTAATGATCCCTACAGTTCTGGGATTGTGCTTGCCCTGGTTAATAACACTGACAATATTAACTGGACACAGACTTTCATTAAGCTCAGAAGCCTTCAGAGAGCCGATGGTACTGCTGTTCAGAGAGCAGGAACCTCCTCTGCATCACCAGTTCCATCAGGAAGGGAAGCAGGAGTGCCTGGGACACTGCTGCATGGAATAGGTCTGAGGGGAGCATGGGGAGGACACGTTGTGGCAGCACAGCTGCTCTTCCAGCCCCTCAGTGGGACAGAGCCAGTTGTGGCACGGAGGAGATTGCCTGGGCACCTTTGCTCCCAGCAAGAAAAATTGTAATGCTGTTTGCAAAATGCTCTGTGCTCTAATGGCTCACTACAGCTGGGCTTCCTCCTGCCTGAAACTTGCTGAAGGATGCACTGTTGCTGCTGAAATTTGGGCTGGAGTGCAGGTATCCACTTAGGGATTATTCACTCCATCCACAAGAGATCGTTGCTGTGAAAAGCCACATCTCTGTTTCTGGCTGTGTAATAGTTAAGGACTTGCAGCCTAATCGATTGCACTTCCCCTTTGTGGCCAGCTTAGGATCTTCTTTTTCTTTTTTGTAATGAGAGGTTTATACCTTATTGCTGCAAACCAGAATTTTGTTAATCGTTAGCAAAAAGGTGACTTTTTAATTAGAGTGGCATTCAGTGCTTTGACAGGGGTGACAGGTATGTGAGATACTGCAGTTCCCTTTCTGCCTCAGTGAAAGACTGAAAAAATCTGTGTGATCTCACTTGTGACACTTGCAGGAGAGAATCCTCTTTCTAAGTGAGCAGAGCTTTTTTCAGTGCTCAGGTTGGGAGCAGGGCCCTGGATAATGGACTGCCAGTCAGGAGAAGGTCTGTGCTTGGTTCTGTTGTGGGCTTGCTGTGAGACCTGGATCAGGTCCCATAACATCTGTCTGCCCTGCCTGTGTAAAATAGGGGAGCTGCCAAATTGCTACTCAGATTGTGAAGCCTAATGGATGTGAATAGTGATGTTCTAGGTTGCTTCTTTCCCCTCCCATTGTACGCTGATGAAGTGACTTGCATGCCAATGTCTCTGTCAGCTCACAGATTCGAGGAACCCACCAAAAAAGCATTTTCATCCATCCCAGGAATGCTCCCTGAATTTGTATTGCTGCAGGGAAGGCACTTTGGTGAAACGTGTCCTGTGCAGCTTGGTCTGGTACCCAGCCCTAATTTGTTACCAGGTTTTTTTTTGCCTTCCTGTCAGTTTGCACAATTAATCCTTATTTATCTCCTCTTTGGAATGATAATGTAAATGCACATTGAGCTCTTGTGTTTCCATGTCTGCCATGTCTTGATCAGTTCTTTCTGATACGTAAACAGCCGGTGCTGCCTCATACTGCTGTGTGTCTGGTGTGTGGAGAAGCTGGGAAAGAGGACACTGTGGAAGAGGAGGAGAGCAAGTTTAATCTCATGCTAATGGAATGCTCCATTTGTAATGAAATCATACACCCAGGATGCCTTAAGGTGAGTACAAGGATGTGGTACATGTTGGAAACAAAAGCTGAATTAGTTATCACCTTAATGTAGAAGTCGTGCACAGAAATTGGGAGGCTTTCAGGTTTTCGGTTTTGGCCAGATCAGTAAGAGAGCAGAGAGCTGGTGTGAGGAGCAGGATGAGATCTGTGGCACGCACAGCCCTGACCAGCAGGCATGGTCCTTGATGTAACAGCGTTCCCTGAGTGCAGAGACCCTGGCTTTGGACATCCCCTGAGTGTGTGTGCATGCAAAGATCTTGTGGGTTTGTGTCTTTCTTTGTGCCCCTTGTTTAAGGAAGCGTGAGGTGTTTCAGTCGGGATGGGGAAGGCAGAGCAATCTGCCTGTACTTCAGGATGAGATATTCCCCAGTCCATGTCAGTAGCTTCTTACTGAGTCCCACGAAGTACAGATGAGCAATTGGCTGCTCGTGTAGGTCCAGGCACAGATGTTCCTTGGGGTGGCAGCTGGCTCTAAAGATGTCAGGAGCAAATGTTGGAGCAGGAGGAGTGCAGCTCTGGAGAACAGCCTGAGCGAGTGTCAGGCTGCAGGAGTGCTCACCCTTGGCTGACTTGAGTCCTGTGAGCAGCTGTATTCTTTGCTGGTAACAAAAGTGTCATTTTGGGCATATCTTTGTGCATTAGCATGTAGAAGCTGCCTTTCTCTGGAGCTGGTTTCTTTCAGCTGATCAGCCGTTTCCTGTTGCTGATTTGTTTATGGTTAAAGTGATTTGCCAAAGCAAATGTGTTCTGACACACCGTGCCCCAGAAAGCAGCATTTGGGCCCTTCTGGGATGGCTGGGAGGAGAGGTATGTGTGTTCTTATGCAGGCCTGGGGTGCAGCTCTCCTGGCCTTTCATTTCTCCTGAGCTGTATGTGGTGCTGCACCAAGCTCTGCGCTGTCATTTATTAGAGCAGAACGTGGGGAGCTGGCACACCAGAGCTGTGCCTTCTCCCTGATTCATGGAGCTGGTGCTCAGTTCCTGCCACAGATGGGCTCTGAAAGGGAGCTTTGCTTGTTTGGCTCTGCTTAAAACAAAACTTTGGGGGCTGATGAAGCAGAGGAAGGAGCTGCTCGTTTTAAGAGGTACCTTAATTCTGGCTGCTTTGCTATTCCAACCCTTGCTGGAAGTGCCCTGTTCTCCCCCATCTCTGCCTTTGCAGGTCTGTGGCACCTCAGGGCTGAGTTCAGAGGACAGTTGTTGTCTAGTGGCAGCTCAGGTATGGTTTCCTTTCCCCATACTACATTTGGGACTAGTTGTACAGGATGTGGGTCAGATCTGTGAAGTCAGGCAGGTGCTGTTTGTTCTCTTACACGTGTGTGGTGTTCTGAGTGCTCTTTTGGTAACTAGGAACAGCATTGCTTTGGGTCTTCCTGACAATTAAACACTGGAAGATTTTTTGTGTGCCTTGTGTGTCTTGTATTTTGATTTCTCAGTGCTTCTGCTGAGCTGAAATGGTGGGTAACTGGTTACTGGTGCTATTTATTTCCTGAGGCAAAAAAGCACTGGTAGGATTTCAGAATCATCCTGGAAGGTGAGATGAGACTGCTCAGGGGAACAGCAAAAGGAAAATGGAGCCTCTTCCTTGGATCCTTCCTTGCTCTTTATTCCCAGGTTCCATGATTTCCTGCAAGACACAAATCTCTTGCCATGTTTACATGCTGCTGTAGCCCTCGAGCCCCGAGGACGGAGCCCATAAATAGCATTTGATGCAGCCCCAGCCCCAGGGCAGCTGCTTCCGCTGCCCACGAGGGAAAGTGCCTTCCTGTCCCACTTGGGAAATAGCACCATGTGAACTGCTGGTCATCTCCAGCTAGATGTCTGGCAAATGTACTGTTGGGGGAGACTGGAATAAACTGGATCAGTGAAGGGCAGATGTCCTTTCCTGGCTTATTCCCATGTGAATTCCCTCCAAGATGCATCTCCCAGAGCTTGTGGAGTAGTTTGGCACATGCAGAGGGTGATTTATTCTCCAGGGGAGGTTGGTGGTGGTTTGGATTCCATCCCCTTCCAGCTCCCTGATTAGGCTTTACATGTTCTGGGGGGTTTTCTCCATGAAACAGCAGAGTTAGAGGACCTCTCAGAGGAGTTAAATGAAGGGTGGCTCAGGTGTATCTGTGCCCTGGCACACTGAGCCTTGAGGGGCTGCTGTGGGGGCCCCTTGCTGGGGAGCCGTGGGTGCCAGAGCACCTGCAGTGCTGCTGTTGGAGCTGTGCTGGGGACAGCCAGGATGTTCCATGTGCTCAGAAGTGTCACAGGAGCTTCCTGACATCTTCCTTTCCTTGAAAATACCACACCAACACAAATGCTTGTTTTGCTGAACGGGTTTCTTATGAAAATGATCTTGGTGAGAGTTTCGCAAGCGCAGCGCTGCTTCCAGAGGGAGCTCATGAGATTTTGGGATGAACACTGCCTTTCATTGTTACAGAGTGTTTGAGTTGAACCGAGAGTGGTGAATTTTTCTTGCTTCATCTCAAATTGCTGGTACGGCTGGCTAGCATGTCTGAGTGCAGCATCTGATGCTATTTCCTTAGGGAGAAGGGGTTCCTTTCTCCACTAGGAGCCTGTTCTTTTCCATTTCAGCTGAATGTAGTGATAATAGCGGTGGTGAATATTTAGTTGCCTTGTCAGAGCAGCAGGCCAGCACTGCTTCAGCCCAGGTGCCTCACTGCCTGTTTCAGTCTGGGCACTGCCAGAATTCACAGCTCTCCCTCAGGGGATGCCAGATCAGCATCCTGGGGTCTCCATATCCCTACCAAGACGAGTCCCCAGCAGCGAGGTCTCATGTTCAGACTGAATTGCTGACCTCGTGCTGCAGGTAGGTTTCTGTGACGCCTCACGCTGTGCCTCAGACACCCACCTGCTGTTTGCAGCAAACACTTGGAACTGGCTCCCACCCAGCCTGAAAGGCTTGGGAAAGATTCAGTGGCAGGTTTGTGTGTGTCTAATTAGTTTGCTTACAGTTCCTCACATCTGTTCAGTTCCTTAAACTTCACAGAAGGGACAGAGCTGTAATGCTTTCCCTTCAGCAGCACTTGTTCTATATTCAGTGCGGGAAATAACTTGTTCCCAACTTGGGCTTGGGCCAGGAATTGTTCCCCTGAGGCAGAGATGTATACAACAGCTCCTGGAGTATCTTACACCTACCATGGGAAAGAAGGTTCAAAGGCACACAGTTGTGATAAAACCAGTATTTAAATTCTGCCCACTTCATTTACTCATTTATTAACTCCAGGAGACTTGCTGAGAGACTGACATGTCATCACTCTCACTGGATGGTGAAACTAGAATGGCTGCTGTCTGGCTCAGGGACTTGAGGAAGCAGTTCCTAAATCCAAGGGCTTGCTCCTGCACAGCCGGTGCCTTTTCCCTGCGCTGGGAGGAGAGGAGGAAATGTTTCAGAAACATGAAAAATCTGCAGATCCCTGCCTGTGCTTGTTCCTGTCTCCTGCAGCCGCACTGCTGCTGCCGGTGCCCAGCTGTTCGTCTGGACAGCAGCATATTTTTGTTGTCTACAGTAGTAATAAATGAATATTTTTCTTTTTTCCCTCCCCACCCCAAGTTTTGTTTTTTCTGAATATGTAATGAAACCGTTAAGTGGGAGCATGCCATCAGTGAGTGTGTATTTGTATGGAGGGTGTATTTTAGCTCTGCTTTTCATTCACAGAAATGTCTTGTCTGAAATGCCTGTCTCCTGTTTGGAAAGCACTCCAGGCTCCTGTGTGGAAATCCAGAAATGAGGAGCATTCCAGCTGTGTAGGGCAGGATTGTGCTTTTGTTGGAGTGTAACAAACACTGAGCATGAGTTTCTTTCAGAAAGCAAAATGTCAGTGTTGAAGGTAGTGAAGTCATCAGCCCTTCTCTCCCTTACACTGACTGGGGATCTGGGGGTGTGAGAAACCCTGGAAATGCCTCTGTGTGTCCAGTCCTGTGAACAAACGTTCCTGTTCCGAGCTGCCTTGGCAGCCACCATCCCCACTGGCACAGGGGCTGGAGGGCTGCAGGCTGGGACTGCTAGTTCTGATCCTGAAAGAAAAGTATTTTAAGGAACACTTGATTACAGTGCAGGGTGCTGTGCTGCTAAAAATGCCCATGGGATTAATGTATGTGAGAACGTGGATGGGAGAACCCTGCCTGTGGAAGGATCAGGCTGTGCCTCTCTGGGGGACACAGGACTGGGCTTTGCAAGGCCGAGCTGTGAGGGGACCTTTGGAGATGGTGCAGTCGCAGCCCTGGGTTTGGGAGGCTGCTTGGGCTCTTGGGGTGGCTTTTGTTGTTGTTGTTCTAAGAGCAGAGTGTGTGAAATGGGATTGTCACTGACCTTCGTGGAAAGCCCAGAGCTGAGCCCTTTGTCAGATGTGTTTGGCCAGTGTCCTTCCACCTGCCTGCATCATCGAGGGGTGGCTGTGCAGCACCCAGGGCTTGCTCAGCACCAGCAGGATGGTGCCTCTGCTCCCCTGGGAGGGCTGCAGTCCATTCCAGAAAACAAGGAGCTGTATGGAATGCCTTGGAATGATCATCACCTTTCTGCAGGCTTGTGCAGCACAGTTGTGAATTGTTGTGTCTCTTCCACAGGTGAAGGAATCAGATGGTGTGGTTAACGATGAGCTGCCGAACTGCTGGGAGTGTCCAAAGTGCAACCATGCAGGGAAAACTGGAAAAGTGAGTTTAATGGGAATAAGAGGTGCTGGAATGAGATACAAAATCTTAAGCATTCCCTCTGGCTTGTAGATAGACTTCAGCCCAATACCAGCTTTTGGTTTTGTGCTTAATTCAGGTTTTGTTCTAATTACCCATGGTGGGGGGCTGGAATGAGGTGATCTTTAGGGTCCCTACCAACCCAAACCATTCCAGGGTTATGTGGTTCATTCCCTGATGATTCTGTGAGTTGCAGGAGGCAAGCTCACAGCTTTCTGTTCGTCAATAATTTTTGTATTCTTGTACCATCACTTCACCCAGCACCTGGGGAATATTCAGGTTAGTTCTGTGCACTGCTGCACGTTAATTTTGACAATGAAAACTCCTTAAATTAAAAATTCACAAGCAATTATGCAAAACGTGGAGTGTCTGTTGGAATTAGTGAAACATTATTTCTTTGCAGACTGAGACAGACACTTGCAAGTGTGTAGTTAGAAAAATAACTTCAGGAAAATTAAAACTTTTAACTCCTTACTAATCATTTTGTGTGTTGAAAAGTGATCAACCCACAAGCCTTGGAGTGCTGGTGGCAGTGTGAGGAGCTGGGAGATGCATAAGGTATAAAGTTGGTTTGTGTTTTGTGTCTCTCTGGCGTACAAGCAAAAGCGCGGACCAGGATTTAAATACGCCTCAAATCTCCCGGGCTCGTTGCTGAAGGAGCAGAAAATTAACAGAGACAACAAGGAAGTGCCAGATGCTGCCAAACGGAAAGGGGACTGTGAGGAGACTCCCAGGCGGAAATCGGAGGAACATTCCAAAAAGGCTCCGGTTGACTCCATCCTGAGGAGAAAGTCTGACGAAGTGCATCTGTGGAGGAAACGGAAATTCGAGAAATCCCAGGAACCCACGATGAGAAAGCGGGTAAGGCACAACCCCCTTCTCTCGGGTCTGCAGCGAGCCTGGGCTGGCTGGGGCTGGTCTCTGCTCTCCTGGCTTAGAGCTCATCCCCAAATCCCAGATTGTTCCCAGAGGAACTGCACTGTTTTACCTTCCTGGTAAAAGCTGCAGGACAGTGGCTTGAACAGTGGTACTCGAGTTGATGTTCAGAGGCCAGGAACACTGGGCTGTGGTCGTTGTTTTATTCAAGATACTGGAAAACCCACTTTCACTGAAAAGTCTTTACAAGGTGCTCAGAGTAGGAACAAGGTGAAAATCAATTTTTCATGGAAACCTTTTCATGTCTGTCCACGTGGTGGCGCCTGGCAGCTGTTTTGGGGCTGATTTGGGGCTGTGCCACCCTGGGAACCCTTGGGAGCCTTTGGAAAGGACACCTTGGGGTTCCTGCAGAGAGCAGGAGCTGCTCCCAGCAGTTGTGTAGATAATCTGGCCCTGAACGTGACAGTCGGGGCTCTCAGGCCAGGCAAGGACACTCTGAATTGGTAGATTCCAAAATGTGGTACTTGGGATATGCAGAAATGCTGGTTTGCGGAGGCAGAAATGAGGGCTCAGATTTACTGTGTCTCATGAGTAAGTGGCTGATGGCTGTAAAATCAGAATCAGTGGCTGGACTGATGTTGCATGTGCAGCTCACCAGGGGTGGGAGTCAGTCGGTCCTGCAAGGCCAGACACTGGGAATGCTGCAGGATGGCAAATGTAGGGATTTGGGCTGCTGCGGTGGAGAGAGAGCAGAATTTACAGTAACGGTTCATGCATACCTGCTGCTGGCTGTGCTTTCCTTTTCCCATCCCTTTGGACTCCCCGCAGTGAGGAAGGCACCGTGGGTCACCACATTATCACATAACACAACAAATGTGCTTGGGGGTTTTACTTTGTTCCAACAGCTAAAACTTGGAGAAGAAAACAAACTTTATCCCATTTACATCTTGAAATTACAGAATCCCTCATGGAAACCTTTAACTCCAGGATAGTTTAGCTGCAGTGTCTGGTTTTATATTTTCTGTTCTGGTGTCCCATATTAAAATACAGCAGCCAGTTGAGTTTTGATGACCCAGGGAATAAAAATCTGTTCTAGTACTGATGTTTGGCCCTTCCTGTGTGGTTGAATATTGCCTCAGCCACACAGCCCCTCAGCAGTCTGTGCCACAGCACATCCTGGGGTCCCTGCTCCCCACAGGGAGCCAGGGCTGTCCTGGCACACTGCTCCCCTCTCACAGCCTGCCATGATCACAGAATTCCAGTGCCTGGCAGCAGAGCACCCATCAGTGCCCTGTGTGAGGGGTGCTGGAAGCTGCACTGGGCCCGTGTTGTAATGTTTTTATTCTAACCTGTCATTAACTTACTGTGACCTCTCCCTGTATAATATGTTAATTTAAAGGCAAGGTGATCAGCTTTCTCTGCCGCGCGCCGCGGGCTGAAACTTGGGAACACAGCCACTGCCTTGATCCAGTTAGTTTATTGGGAAAGCAAAAGCACAGGCCCTCTGACACAACAAGTGTGCTCACAGCAGTTCTCTCTCCTTGCCAGTCCAGATCTCCTTATTAGAGCTATTTCATTTTAACAGCTGGTGGCTTCTTTCTTGCTTGTGGTGATCAGATTAGGCTTGAAGCCTTCCCGGGACTCTGTGTCTCTTACACAGCCTGGTGAATTGGAGGGGGGTGGATGAGTGGGAACAAGTGCAGAGCAGTTTGTTGGGAGCAGGGACCGGGGCAGGAGGGAGGTGCTGGCTCAGCCCTGTGAAGGCTCAGCAGTCCCTGGGGTGTCACATTCCCTGTTCTGCAGGCATTGGAGAGGATGGCCAGGGTTTGGTTGGGTGTAAAGGAGCATCTAAAGTGTCTAAAAGGGGGTTGTGGGTGTCCAGCAGCCGGGATGGCAGCTGCAATTCCAGAGGTTTTGGGAATGGCCCTTCTGGCCATGGCGTGAGGGCACTGGGGCAGTGTTTGATGTGGGTGCCCAGTGGGTGTGGCCCGAGCCTGGGTTCTTGTGGCCTGCTGGGGACAAAGCTGTCCATGGTGTGCTGCTGATCTTCTCTCTGTAAATGATCGACTTGGAGATGGGCAAGGCCCTGGAACGTGCAGGATTCTGCACGGTGAATCACCTTTATCACTCCTGGAGTCCAGTGAGCCAATAGCTGGACTCCTCATCCCTGCTGGCTCTTGAACTCGATACCTTTGGCCGGTGGCTGTGCCCCAGTGCTGGGATGGTGCTGGGATGGGTGGGGCCCGGCGCTGGCAGGGGGCCCGGCCCCGGGCAGGGCTCCTGTGCAGAGCATCCGCATGGGGAGCGCTGCTGGGGAGCTGCTGAGCACGGCCTTGCTCCCACAGTCAGCCCTCGTCTCTTCCTTCCAGCGGCGATCGTGGAAGGCTCCAGATGACCGAACTGCCATGATCAAACCCCTGCGGCGCCTCAAGCAGGAGCCCGAGGATGAGCTGCCAGAAGCACCCCCCAGGTCCAAGGATAGTGACCAGTCTCGGTCCAGCTCGCCCACAGCAGGGCCCAGCACGGAGGGTGCTGAGCCCAGGGACAAGAAGAAGTTCAAGATGAGGAGGAAAAGGCGGCTTCCCAATAAAGAACTGAGCAAGGAGCTCAGCAAAGAGCTTAACCAGGAGATCCAAAAAACCGAGAACAGCCTTGCCAATGAGAACCACCAACCCATCAAATCTGAACCGGAGAGCGAGAACGAGGAACCCAAGCGTGCGTTGAACAACAGCGAGAGACTCCATAGGTTCAGCAAAGGGTTGAACGGGACTCCCCGGGAGCTGAGGCACCACCAGCTCATGCCCAGCCTGCGCAGCACCCCCCGGGGAATAGCCCGGCCCCCGCCCTCGCTGTCGCCCCCCAAATGCATCCAGATGGAGCGGCACGTGATCCGGCCACCTCCCATCAGCCCCCCTCCGGACTCGCTCCCCCTGGATGATGGGGCAGCCCACGTGATGCAGAGGGAAGTCTGGATGGCTGTCTTTAGCTACCTCAGTCATAGAGACTTGTGCATCTGTATGAGAGTTTGCAAGACCTGGAACAGATGGTAAGGAGGGCGGGATACGAGGTGGGATGGGATGGGCACGGAAGGGCAGTGGGTGATGGAGGCACCGGTGTCTCCTGGGAGAGGGGTGTGGGCTGTCCCTGGAGCTCTGGCGAGCCCAGGCAGAAGGGGTGACCAGCAGAAGTGGCAGGTCTCACATTGCTTTCTCAGAAACAGCAGTTCCCAGCATTTCTGATGGGAGCTGTGTGTGTCAGCCTCGGCGTCAGCCTGCCGGGCTCCGGGGCAGCCTGTGCTGCAGTCAGACACTGTGGTGTTCCTGCTGCTGGAATGCCAGGCTGGGGCAGTCTCGGTGTCACTCTGCCCCAGGACTTCCTGCCTGCCAGCATTTGTGCAGTTCAGCTATTAAGTATCTCTTGAGATAGCGAGGATCCCACCGTGTGCTCCTCACAAGGGCTTTGCTCATTGTCTCCCTGTGGAGGGTACATGGAGAGCCAGCCTGTTCTGTGCTCTGTGCCAGCAGAGCACGTTACAGAGGAATCCTTTGTTGATGGCATTTGCTCACAGCGTGTCCCTTGTGCTCGGGTACCGTGTGGCCCTGACACAGCTGTGGCTGCACAGCAGCAGCAGAAGCTTTAGTGCAGATTTACAGGTTTCAGTGACCCCTCAGCGAAGCCTTGTGGCTCTGGTGACTCTTGCCCCAGGTTCCTGCTGTGCCCAAGGACAGACAGACTGGAACAGGCTCCTTTCCAGCACAGTCTGGTAACAAAGCATGCACAAGGTAGAGAGGCTGATAATTCAGTGTGAGGTGATGTGTGTGGAGTGTCTGCTCTGTGGGCTGCTTGGTGTCACTGAAACCTGCTAAATGCATTTTCTACTTAGATACAGTATTTGCTAACGAGAAAAAAAAAAATCAAGAAAATGCAGACTCCTGCACGCTCATCAGGACTTGGTGGTGTTGCCCTTAGAGAAGCATAAAGAGCGAAAAGACACATAATCCACATGGATAGGGATAACAAAAACACAGATAAGGCGAGGGACGATCTGTTTTCCCAAATCCACTGGTTTTAAGTAAGGAAAACACGGGGAAATGGGGGTATTATTTAAATCAGACTTGACAGTCAAAATGTAAGGAAGAAGTGGTGACTTGTCTTCAGGCTATAAAACGGATTTTAGTAAGTGCTGGGATGACTTGAAATGGAATCCAAAGTTGTTGACACTTGTAATTCCGTGGAAATAATTCCATGCTTTATTGCAGGATATATTTGATGGAGAAACTTGAAACTTATATAACATTGTGTGGGGTTGTGTTTATCTTTGCAATACTTGGCCTTATTTTTGCAATTTTCAGTTAAATGCTGTAGTTTTTCCTACTGTTTAATGACACCTTTTAAAGCCTTACCAAAATCCAAACAAGTGCCAAATGAAGTGCTGTTGGCTTTTTTTCTTTTTGGGTAGGTGCTGTGACAAAAGATTATGGACCAAAATAGATTTAAACCATTGTAAATCCATCACTCCACTTATGCTTAGTGGCATTATTAGGAGACAGCCTGTAACCCTTGATCTTAGCTGGACAAATATATCTAAAAAGCAGCTGAGTTGGCTTATCAACAGACTGCCAGGTAAGTGATGTGTTTTGATCACCAAATCACAAACCAGTTTGTATAACAAACCAGTCTGTATTTAAACTGCAAGCTCTGGGGAAAGTCTCCAGGGACTAGGGTGTCCTAGAAGAGTAGACTCTCCTAGGAGGGCTGGGGATGTGTAAAAATGAAGCATCAGCGGGTTTAAATGGGCCAAAATTATTTTTTGTGACTACTTGATGTGTTCAGTTAAAATAATTCGAGGCAGGTCTTGGCCAGCAGGTAACGCTGCTGTGGAAAGGGCTGAGGGGACTGGGGGAGAGAGTGAAGTTCCAAGTGGTGGGAGGGATGGAGAGCTTGGACCGTGGTCAGAGCAGCCTGGGGGTGCCAGTGGAGGTCACTGGGATGTCTCTGGGAAGGTCACAGTGCTCCAACCTGTTCTGTATCCGCAGGTCTGCGGGACCTGCTGTTATCAGGGTGCTCATGGATAGCAGTGTCGGCACTTTGTAGCTCCAGTTGTCCCTTGCTGCGAACTCTGGACGTGCAGTGGGCAGAAGGACTGAAAGACGCACAAATGAGAGACCTCCTATCCCCGCCCACGGACAACCGGCCAGGTAACGATGGGAGGAGCCCGGGAGCCCCGTCCCACCCCCGGGGCGTGTTCTGTGCTTAGTTCCCCTCGGAGCAAATGGGCAGGAGCCCCCACAGCCGAACCCGGCGGGGCTGGGGCCGTGCTGCCCCTCGGGGAGTTCGAGGTAGTGACTTGAAACACTCCTGGCTGGAGCCCCGGGGTGACAGTGATGTTCTCTGGCTGCTGAACCGTCATCTGAGCCACTGTGCTGGTTTTCTGTCTGACTTTCTTCTCTTCAGGCTGCAACGGGTGTACTTTAGAGAGTATGGAAACACTTTCTTCCAGTTCAGGGAAGGAGCAGTTCTGTGGGTCATGCCACATTCGCCCGGATTTCAGCTCAGGTGAAATTTTGAGCAAATCAGATCTGCTTTCTGGCATGCACTGCACAGCCTACTGCTTATTCCCGACTTGTAATTCCGCTGGGCCCCTGCAGTTACTTTCATCCCTTTTGTTTTGAAATCAGGAGGTGGCTTTGTCCACGTGCCTGTTCCAAAAATAGACAAGCGTTCCTGCTGATGTTCCCTCCAAAGCTCCAGACAGGCAAAAGCGTCTGAAGTTGACCTAGGGCAGCGGTGTTGTGTGTCACGGTGCATTTCATAGAGGCCTGCAGATGTTGGCAGCACGGGCTGGGGCTCCTGGGAGTGACCTGCTGCTGCCTCTGCCTTGCAGGTCAGATCGACAACCGGAGTAAGCTACGGAACATCGTGGAGCTGCGCCTGGCCGGCCTGGATATCACAGATGCTTCGCTGCGGCTGATCATCAGGCACATGCCCCTGCTCTCCAAACTCAATCTCAGTTACTGTAACCACGTGACAGATCAGTCTATTAACCTGCTGACCGCCGTCGGAACCACCACGCGGGATTCGTTAACGGAAATTAATTTATCAGGTAAGGGATGGGGAGAGGCACTGCCTGTGGCATCGGAGCCGTGAGGGTTTGCCCCAGCCCTTGCCCTGCTCCTGGTGTAACTCCCTGGCAGCAGCTGGATGTGCTGCTGGTGGGAGTGGCCCCACAGCTGACAGGAGCTGGTGGTGTATCCCCGCTCAACCTCCTGAGGGATTTTCCAGCGCCGCAGCTCTGCACATCTGGGCTGCTTGGCTTTATCCCATGGGTTACACAGCAGCCGTGGGGATGGGGATGGGCGATGGAGCTGGCGGGGATTCCTCTGCCGGCACCGCGGGATGGAGCGGCCGCGGTCGGGATGAACCCTCTTTGTGCTGGAGAACAAATCAGTGTTCAATTCCTCCCCTCTGCTCTCCCCAGACTGCAATAAGGTCACTGACCAGTGCCTGTCTTACTTCAAACGTTGTGGGAACATCTGCCAGATCGACCTGAGGTACTGCAAGCAAGTGACGAAGGAGGGCTGCGAGCAGTTCATAGCAGAGATGTCTGTAAGTGTCCAGTTTGGGCAGGTGGAAGAAAAACTTCTGCAAAAACTGAGTTAGTTAAAGGACTCGTGTAAATACTGGGGCGAGGGGGGGGAAGGGACTAAGAAAACACGTAGGGATTTTATTTTCAATTGGGAACTTGGAATATCAGAAAATGCCGCGATTGGATTTTACAACTCTTGTTGAGGAGAGAACAACGTGAAACTACCCATGTTAAGAATTTCAACTTGTGCCACTAATTCAGTCCACCTGGGATGTCCTGCACTGGCTCTTATGCAAATTCATAAGGCGACTGTTACCGATGATAATTGTTCACACCCTGGAAGAGGACTGAGCTCCAAGAAATACTGTTATTTAAAGTACCACAGCATGTGCTTGGTAGTGTAAATTTGATTTCTGCTTTTCATTTCTTAAGAAAAAAAAAAAAAGTTGGTGTCATTCAAGTGGACCACGCACTGCATTTCTGCCTTCTTAACACGTTTTGTTTTGTTACATCTTACATTATGCAGAACTATTTTTGTACAAAAATTGTTTAAAAATTATTTATGCAATGTTTGAATGCATTACCAGTGTTTCGGTTTTGATTGCCAATTTTTATCTTTACTTATGGTAGGCGAGAACTTAACCTATACTTCGTAGACAGTATCTATCTACAAACGTGCCCAGGTCAGGAAAAGTAGGTTCATACTTTCAACTTAAAGCATGTTTTAATGGAAGTTTATATCCTGCTTTGTATACTTCAGAAGTGACATAAGCATGTTGTGGAAATAAGGTGTAAATTATAGTTGAAGTAAAACACTTTTATCTGTATAGAAATCACCTTTTTCTCAAAATTTTAAAAAAATTCCAATTTCAGCTTTTGCACATAGGAGGGTTTCACTCTGTAGCATGAGCTCTTGTACTCAATATAAAATTAATTTATACAGTGAGTCCAGCAGTAGAATAAATGGTCAAACGTAGTCTCTCTTTCTTTGAAGTGTGAGTTGAGTTCTCATTTAAGGTTTATAACATGGTTATTTCCTGATTGTAAAATTCTGCATTCATAAGTGCCATTGTTGTACGGTGTTGTTTTCGTAGACCTTCCTGATGCAGTTTTACCTTTGTTGAATTTGTATAAACAATTGTACAAAAACAGGTGCTGGCTCTGTGCGTTTCTGTCGGGGCTGGGGACAGTGGCTGCAGGAAGTGCTCGGGCTCTGAGCATTTTCTAGTGCATTGTTACATCCACATCTCCATTCCTCCAGCAGGGATCGGCCCAGCTCAGGGTCAAGGAGCACTGACAGCTCAAGAACATTAAAACTGGAGCTGAGTAACCCCCAGCACTCCCAGAGCTGGATAAGAAAAGAGACAGAGGCTGAGAGAGCCCATCACCCATCTTTATTAAGCTCGAGTGGCTAATGAGCAGCATGGAAATAACACCGAGGGCGTGTCTGTCTTCATTAGCCTCCCCTCTGGACAGACTCCAGGAATTAAGTACCATTAAAAAGTTACTTCTAAAAAATAAAGCCATTGAGAGGTTTGCTCCCTTCTGAAAAATACCCAGTAGAGCTGGGAGCTGTGTTTTGTGTGAGAAGGAGCTACTTTCTTCTCTTCCAAGCCAGCTGAACATTCACAAAAACAAGAGCAGGTGCCATTGCAGCACAGGTGCCAGTTCTCAGGTCCTACACCCTCAGCCAAGCACAGCCTTGGCTCTGGAACTTTGCTGCCACATGGGAAATCAAAGGAGAAATGGTACCTTTATTAGTCAATTCTGCTTAAAGAATAACTGGACACACATGGTCCTCCCTCACCTCTTTTTAACAGTGAACTTCACTAATCCCTGTCCCTGGCTGTGCTTGGCCACAGGCATCCTGTTCTCACCCCTAACATGAGCTCCTCTTGCCGCTCCCTTGCCCAGGTCATTGCTCACAGACATCCTCCAAGGACAATTACAGTGCCTGCTTCAAGAGGAGCTGTACCCCAGCTCATGGCACAAAGGGCTAAGGGCTGGCAGCAATACAGGGCCCTCAGCAGCCCCTGGGACGCTGGTTTGGGTGACTTGGCCTTGGGTAAAAGTCTGTGACCAGGAGGTTTTTAAACAAAAACGCTGTCTGCTGTCCCTGCTCCTGCCTCCCCCTCCCCAGTTAAGGTTAGTAACGCCACACATTCCACGTTAGCAGCAAGGAGGTGGTGCCCCTGATCAGGGTTCACAGTAACATCAGGCTGTCGGCACATGGAGTACAATCATCGCAGATTAATAGTTACAACAGGCATGAGCGGATTAAGGACCACGCTAATATGGTTTACTATAATACCCCTTCTTAAAAAAATAGTTTATTCCTAAACTAAAAACCACTTAGTAACTGGTTTTTGGAGCCCACCAGGCAGAACCCGGTGTGACCCCTGAGCCCTGCAAAGTGATGGAGTGTTTTGTACACTGACAGAGAACAGCCAAGACAGCACACGTGTCATGACAGACATTCAGAGGGAGCAATCAGCATAAAGCAAGATTGCTTAAGGGCTTCTGTGCAGGAACAGTTTATGGCAGTGCTTCCTAAGTCGTGTCCGACACCGGCACCGCAGCCACGCTGTCGGAACAGATACATTCTATCGTTAGGGAAAAGCTGAATAATCAACTGATATATTCATTGCTTCTAATGCACTAGAGAACACCACAGGCTAATAGGCTCAAGCAGAGGTGTTTGCTGACCACTTGCCGAGTGCTGAATGCGTAAGGACAGGTGAGATTCTTCAGAAGAGAGCAAGAACTGCTGTAAACAGTTTGACTCCAGCAATCTGTGGGGCTGTAAGGTCAGTGGGGCAGCGCTGGTGCTGCACACACAGGCACCACCTGGGCCTGCCCAGCCCTGCACTGCAGGAGCTGCTTGAAAAACCCTTCACCAACTTCTACATCTTGATGTGGAAAAGGCCGAGTTTAACCAAGAACTACAACGCTGCCGCGTGCCCCGGAGCCCAGCACTCCTGGCCACAGGAATCCTGCCCGGGGGGCTCGGGGCAGGGCTGGGTTAGGATTTGAAGACGTGCACAGCCCGCACGACGTACTGGCGGCAGATGGGGCACTCGCTCATCCTCTTGCCACACTTGGTGCAGGTGACCATGTGGCCGCACTCCAGCAGCACGCAGTCGATCACGGCGTCCATGCAGATCCGGCACAGGTTGTCGTCGTCCTCGTTCAGCTGCATCTTCTCCCCCTCTGGAAACCAACAGAGAGGGAGGTCACGGCTCTGGGCCCTGCAGAACCAGGGCAGTTCCAGCCCAGCCGCGCTCCATCCCCTCACAAGAGCTTTTTTAACCCCCAGCTGCAGATTAATCTATATTCCTCCAAAAATAAGCAAAGAAATAAGGACTAGGAAGCCCCTCAAGTGAACATCCAATATTTGGCTTCCTTCTTTAAACTCAGAAACTATTTTCAATTCAGAATGTAATGACTGTGAAATAACGTGCTGGATTAAAATTCGGAGCAGGTTGGTTTTTCATCTCAGAGCTCACTGTTTGGCAGAACACTTTCCTCAGAAGAATAAACACAATAAAGCAGACTAAGAAGCGGAAGCCTTAAGTAGGCCATAAAGGTGGCAGAACTGAACAAAACCTGTCAAGTTTCATTGCAAATAGTCAACATCCCCATCAATAACTGAACATTCCATCAGACCGTGGTGAAAAAAATAAACCTTAAGTTTAAAGTTTTCTTCCCAAGTTTTGTGTGAGCAGGAATTGGTCTGAGGAAAAATTACACAAGTGAAAGACTCCAACTGCTGTGTGGAGCAGAGGGTAGAACAACAGCCACGGAGCTGCAGCCACAAAACCACAAAATTTATTATGAACGTGTGGACTGAGACCCGAACACTTGGACTTTTGTCACTGTAGATTTTAATTCTGCAGTGACAGACCTGAAGTGCCCTGATCTGCACAGCTCTGGCTAATGCCCTGTGAAACCCAGCAAAGCACATGGAGGTGCCAAGTTTCAGTTCTCTGAGGAACCAGTTCTCAGTTGTGCAATTTTACCTTCACCATGAAAACTGAGCTCTCCAAGCTTTGGAAGAACGTCTCAAAAAAACAGCACAGTCCTGGAAAGCTTTGTTTAATCACTACTGTTCAGCTACTCTCAGGGCACCATGCATTGTTAAAACCCATTTTCCAGGTGATCCAGTGGAGCAGACTGAGTTCAGATACCGAGTTCTTCCACTGGCAGAAACAAACCAGAAACTGGAAACCAGGAACTCAGTAGTCTTAAGAAAGCAAAAATAAAGTAAAAACCTACGTGTCTTGTGGTTCTCCTCGTTCTCTCTGTATAGTCTGCTCACTTTTTCCACGAGTTCCCATTTTTCACAGCATCCTGAGTAGTTGACAAAATTACAGGCGAGTATTTCCTTCAGCTGCCGGACACTCAACCCTTCGATGTCTTCCAGACTGGAAATATCAGACAGGGACGCCCTCGCTCGCTTCCTGGACAGCCCCGGGGTCTGAAACACATCAGTTGTGTGGTGTTAACTGCCCTGGTTAGTTCAGAGCACCAGAGCTGGAGCACATGAAGCTGCAGCAGCTTGGCTAAAGTTTAATTCTTTTTGAAGCCAGTGTGTGCAGACTTTCGTTGCTAGACACAGCAAACTCTGGAAGAACCAGAGCATGAGGCCAAATGTTGGCAGAGATCTAAAACACTTTATGGTGTCACATGCCAAAAATCTATTCTTTGGATAGTTCATCTCACCTGCTCTTCTGCACTTTCTTCTTCTTCATTATTTACAGATGTTTCCGTTTGTCCCTGTGCACAAAATGAAACTCATCAGGATAAAACCCCATGTTATTCCCTTATAAAACACTTTCCTTCCTACCAAGGTGATCACAGGTGACAATGAACTGACATTTTGACATTCCAATTGCTACTAATCAGTCCAGATTTAAGTCACCTCTGACCTGAACTAGGAATCTTTGCTAATTATCTCCAGCTTTCAGGTGTAGGATACAAAAGGCATTTTTCCTGCCCCTCCAAACTGTACCAATTGGTGTTTTACTTTAAACTGATACATAACTATTAAAAAAAAAGATTTAAAATAAAGCAGTACTATTGCATAAAACATGTTCATCACTGTACCCGTGAAGGTGTCCCACTTCCTGTGCTTCCCCTCCTGTTGGCAAGTTCTCCTGGATTTGACATGGATACAGACATGGAAAAGGGATGGGTAAAAAAGCCCGAAGTCTGTGACCGTGACGAGCGCAAGCTGCCAGCGTCCATGTCCTCCTCTGACCCCAACCCGTGGTGGCACAGCACCAGGTCCACCAGGTCTTCCTTCTCTCTGCAGGTGTCCGTGGGGATGTTTCTGAGGATCAGGTACTGACGCAGATCCTTCACTTTCAATCTCATTAGCTGAGGGCGCTGGAAGGCCGTTTCTTGCAACAAGTGACAAGTGGAACATCTTCTGAGATTCTCTTGTAAGACTGAACAAACTGAGCAGAAATCCTTCTTGCAGTCACAGCACACGTGCTGAGGGGAAAGGAGGGAACCATTCAGCTGTGTGTCACAGGAAACAAATCCAGGCCCTGCTCTCTCCTTCTCCAGGCTACAGAATTTACTATTAGTTCTTCCACTGTCAGTTGTGACAGACATCATTTTTAAGACTTAAGCCCAGCAAACTGCCCTGTCAAAGTTTTGCAGGTGTCCCAAGAGAGTCCCTTGCTCTTTTGGCACTACTGAAGCTGATGTGAGGTTTCAGTGAAAAATATTATGAATAAACAAATGAATAAAGTACTCAAGTTGTAGATTAGACAACAAACGAAACCAAAACCAATTTTATGGTCTGTTAAAATACTTCTGAACATACTGTCACTGCTCCTTTCACATGTGTAAAACAACAGTATTACCCCAAACTTTAGAGAACCTACTGCTTCCTCAACTGATTCCAAGAACTCAAAGCAGGCCTCGAATGTGATGAATCACATGGGAGGGAAATACTCCCAAAAGCCCAGATGTCACTGCTGAAGAGAGCTTTGTTCAACAGACTCACAATACACAAAAGCTGGAATAGACAAGATTGTCAGCATTCCAGCTGCTGTGAACAAACCCAAACTCCTCGAGGTTTTCAGGATTATAGTAAATTAATATTGGCTTCAGCTATATCCCTACACAACACGTGATGCAACAAAGCCTTGCCATGTGAACAGGACACATAAGGGGAAAACACAAACTGAGGGAAGAGGCTTCATGATCATCTGAAAGAGCTGCAGAGGATTAGGTCACTGGGGGGAGAAAAAAACAATCCTGGACAGTTATGATACACAGAAATAATACAATATTAACAATCTCAATTTTATCTGCATTAACCCACCAACCTGCCTCCCAAAGAAGGAAGAGGCTGTTGGAGCACAACAGCACTGAGCAGAGCTAAAGCTGGTTAGGAAACAACCAGAACTGCATGAGAACGTCCAGAAAGAAGCTGTAATACTTTATTGTGAGTTTTTTAACTTTTCCATCACCCAGTTTGTTCACTCCAGTACTCAACCACTGTTTGGTGCCATCTTCAAAACCAGATTTGCTTTAGTGTTAAAGATTCTGAAGCTAACATATATCTTACAAATCAGAGTCCATTAATTTTCAGGCCAGCCCAGATCTAACTTGTCACTGACTAATGAACATCAGACTTACTAACTTCTAATCCCAGCTGACAGTAATTTCCTGTGACCTCAGAACAAGGCACTTCCTCTCTCCCTGCCCCTATCCGCCTCAGGTTTCTGAGAAATACACACTCATCTCCCAGTACATCACAGATGAGTTCACAGGGGTAAAAATACTGTGCAATAGGAAATATACTCACTTTTTTCCTAAAAACTGAAAAGGAAAGTCCACAGGCTTTGCAGACGATGTTCGTGCCGGCTGCAGCAGGAGCTGGATATGCTGAGAAGTCTGTGCTTGGTGTAAACCTGAATGGGCCAGCACCTCCCCCAAAGCCAGCCTGCTGGCCACGGACTGCTCCCGTACCCATGACTTCATTCAGCAACCCGCAGCAGGAAGCCCACATGGAAGTAGCTCCTGCCTGAAAACATCACAAAGCAAAGGCAGAGAATCAGTATCTGAAAGCCCTCATCAGATGTGCCTTGCTGCTGAGGAGCTACTTCACTCCATCTGTCATCATCCCAGGAGCATGTGGTGCCAATTCCTGGAGCTCCAGGATTCCGGCACGCTCACGGCTGTGACAGACCAGCTTCACTCCCAGCTGAAATCCAAAGTGGGAAAGATTTGCCTCCGAAAGGCCAACGCAGGCACAGGGAGCTCACACTCACAACTCCTTTTCTAGAGAGTTCCCCACAAAAAGAGTCAGGAATTTGAGGAGTGATGCAACAGCAGAGCAAGGAAGGAGTGACTGACAGCCTGTAGTAGGTGAGGGGCAAACCCCAAAATGGTGACAGGCAGAAACAGCAACTTCTCATGATTAATGCAGAACTGTCCCTGCAGGATCTGCTCCAGAACTCATCCAGCTCTTGTATGACTCACAACAAAACTCTCTCTAAAATAACATTCCTGGTTTTCAAACTTGAAAACCAATCTTCATTACAAGATAATTACAGTCTGGTTTCACTGGGAAGGAAACGTTTTTTTCAAGACCTCCCTGAACCTCCTTGTTTTGTTGCCTTACAAAATGTCCAACAAAAGTTAAAATAAATCTAAATGAACTTATTTTCTATTGATTTGATTTCAGTTTGGAGTCACATAATCTTAAAACACTGCAAAAAATTCTGAACGAATAAACAAAGTGCTACTTTTTATCCTTGGAAGCCTTTAGCACTGGATTCTCTACCAAAAGCGCATATTCTACTTGAAGGTGGAATTTGGACTCCAAGTTGGGCAGGTCACAAGTTTAATCACTGTCAGGTGGCTCCCTGAGACCTGCTAGAAAAATACAGGAGGGACAAACAGAATCACGTTGGTTTCTCCCTGAAAGGAAGCTGAGGGGTACAACTTCCTTTAAACACACTTATTTTTTTCATGCTTTTTCCTTTAACAGCTGTTCTCTTTTTCATTCCTGGGCAGCTTTTTTTTTTTTTTTTCCCCCCAAAGCACCAAGACAGAAAATAATTGCTTTTGAGACTTGTAATTCTTTCTGTAAAACCCCAACCAACCAGAACAGGCACTTCAGCTCTGTAACGTGGTGCTTTAATTCCTGTAGTAACTACACTAATTTCTAGATGAAATTGCACATTTTCCCTGAACTGAACACAATCCTCTTACACTTGTGAGAACTTAATGCCAGAATAACTGAGGATAGGCCAGAATGTCTCCTTTCAAACCACAGAGCACAAAAGGTAAGAACAAGAGCTTCAGTTACAACATCAAATATACATTCTAATTAAATCCTCTCATCTGTTAAATCCACTTGTCATCATGGGTATTTCAACAGCAGAATTCATCCCGGTGTAACAAGAACCCTCCATGCCCTGGGCACCCCACACACAGGAGATCTTCCTCAGCTTCCTCACGATGAACTCCAGCAGCCCTTCCCTCACACAGCTCACTCCAGCCTGATGCTCACACCCCAGCCTCAAACTAAGGCTTGTTTTATACTCCTCCATTATAAACACTGTGGAAACGCATCAATATTAATTTCTCCTCGACAAAACACAACTATCCTAGTTTATTAGGCAAGAGGAATTAACTTTCCAGAAATACATCCTGAAAACCGATGTCAATACAACAGAGCTCCGAGTTTTAAAACTTGGAACTTCGGAAAAACACTTTCATCTTAAGGGAAAGCTGTAACACAACCATTCCTCTCATTCATCACCTCTTCTTCAAAACTGAGGAGCTAATTACGTATCTAAAATATTTTAAAACAGCCTCATATAAATAACAGAAAAATAATTAACCAAAAGGATCTGTCAAAATTCAACTTCCTTTCCTACACAACTATGGCCTGTTCAGGGGGTCAGAGCAGCAGCAGGACACACAATGACTAGGACATGAGACATTTGATACCACAACCCCAGCCTGAGAGTTTAACACCTGCTTCTTAGACTTATTTTATTCCAGAGCCTGTAACAACTGTTCAGACATCACTGTCAACAGCAAACATATGTATTTTTAGGAACTTTTTGGTACCCATTTTAGACACAAGAATGCTGTTGATATCAAACAGAAAATCTCTTTATCTCGCTGCCCACCACTCACTTAAGGTCAAAGGTAGGGCTACGTGGGCATTAATTGTCTCCTTAACCTGTGTCACCTGTGGATTCCTTCTGTGCCCTCAGGTCATTAACTGATAATTGAATTACAGTGTCTAGACTCTCCATATTGCTCTGTAAAAGAAATTACACCGTGCTGAAAAGCACCAACACAACACGCAAATTAAACACGCTAAAACAAAATTTCCCTCCCTTGAGAATCAATCAAAACATTCCCAATTTCTGCACCAAAACCATCAGTCTCCACTTCCATAGACAAGCTGCTACCGGTATCTTCCCTCTCCATACCTTATGTGCATCTCATAGGAGCAAAATGCTGCGTTCCGACTTCTCTGCTGTTGTTTTTCGCTTTAAGGGTGTTTAGTTACCTGATGAGGATTTCACCTGCTGCTCCTGACACGCCTGTGCAAACTGGGTGTGCTACCAAAGCCGCAGAACGACAGGAGAGCGGCGGGAGGGATTTATTTTTAATCAATTTAACTGAAACTTCCTCTTTCCACCCACCCTTAGACCAAACACAGCTTTTCCGGGACGGCACAACAGCTCCGGGCGCGGCGCGGCGCCTCAGGAGAGCGACCCGGGCTCCGGCCCCCCGGGAGCCGCCGTTGTGCCCCTCACAGGCCCGGCCCCGGGCCCTGCCCGGCTGCTGACTCAGCGCGGGGGCCCTCAGCTCGGCGGTGCCGGCCCGGGCGCCCCTCAGAGCGGGGCGGGACAGCGCGGCCTGAGGCGAGCCGGGAGGGGCGGCCCAGCCCGGACATCCCGCCGGGCTCCCCGCCCCGTCACCATCCCCGGGTCGCGCCCTCCTCCTTTCTTCCTTCCTCGCAGCGGGAGAAACGCTTTCCCGGCCGGACGAACCCCTCACCTT
>VZRV01002663.1:290963-311318 GCA_013398115.1 Falcunculus frontatus
TGGTGTCACCGATGGAGCACCGGTGGTGTCACCGATGCAGTCACTGATAGTGGCACCTACGGTGACACTGGCAGTGGCACCGGTGGTGTCACTGATGGTTGGCACCGATAGTTGGCACCGATGGAGCATCAATGGTGTCACCGATGCAGTCACTGATAGTGGCACCGATGGAGACACTGGTAGTGACACCGATGGTTGGCACCAATGGTTGGCACCAATAATTGGCACCGGTGGTGTCACTGATGGAGCACTGGTGGTGTCACCAATGCAGTCATTGATAGTGGCACCTATGGTGACACTGATAGTGGCACCGATGGTTGGCACCGATAGTTGGCACCGATGGAGCATCAATGGTGTCACCGATGCAGTCACTGATAGTGGCACCGATGGAGACACTGGTAGTGACACCGATGGTTGGCACCAATGGTTGGCACCAATAATTGGCACCGGTGGTGTCACTGATGGAGCACTGGTGGTGTCACCAATGCAGTCATTGATAGTGGCACCTATGGTGACACTGATAGTGGCACCGATGGTTGGCACCGATAGTTGGCACCGATGGTATCACCGATGGAGCACCAGTGGTGTCACTGCTGCAGTCACTGATAGTGGCACCGATGATGACACTGGCAGTGGCACCGATAGTTGGCACTGATGGTGTCACCGATGCAGTCACTGATAGTGGCACTGATGCAGTCACTGATAGTGACACCGATGGTGACACTGGTAGTGGCACCGATGGTGGCTCCGAGGTGACCCTGCCCCTCCACTCGGCCCTGGGACATCTGCAGTGCTGAGCGCAGTCCTGGGCTCCTCAGGACAAGAGGGAAGGAGCTCCTGGAGAGGGTCCAGCACAAGGCACGGAGACAAGGAAGGGTCTGGAGCATCTCTCTTATGAGGAGAGGCTGCTGGAGCTGTCTGCAGAAGAGAAGACTGAGAGGGGATCTCATCAATCCATACAAATATCTCCAAGGGCTGCCAGGAGGATGGTGCCAGACTCTTTTTGGTGGTGCCCAGTGACAGGATGAGGAGCAATGGCCATAAACTAAAACGCAAGAAGTTTCACCTCAACATGAGAAAGAACTTTCCATTAAGGGTGGCAGAGCACTGGAAGTGTCCGGGGAGGTCATGGATTCTCCCTCTGTGGAGCCCATCCAGTCCCACTCCCTGGCCTTGGACACTTCCAGGGACACAGCAGCCACAGCTTCTCTGGGCAACCTGTGCCAGGGCCTCCCCACCTCCTGAGTAAAGAATTTCCCCCTAACACCTAACTCAAATCCATCCTCTTTCAGTTTTATTCTACCAAGCCCTTTAGTGAGAATCATTAAATTTGAGATAAGACTTATTATTTAATAATCCACTTCCAGCGAGCTCCTAGATGCCATTATTCTCTTCTCTAGGCTGTGAGTGAGATATATATACATAAAATAATAATCATAGGTTGCAAGAACTGAAAGCTTTTAACCAGAAGATTACATTAAAGAAACCCCAGCAGTACAAACCTGACCAAGGCTTCAGAAAAGCTTTACATAAGAGCACACAGGGCCAAGAACAAGGCAAGCCTTTGCCAAAAAGAGGAACAGACAAAAGTGGTTGAAAATAAATATGGAGCACAAATCAAATTTACCCCTACAATGGGTTGGATGCAATCTGCTAATTTCTGCAAGAAGGATCTATTTTTGGAGCAAATCAGATACAAGAATTGGGTAAAAAAAATTTGGTGTGTAATTGGCATGTGAATGGCACAGTCCTGGCAACTTCAGGAGTAAGAGCAGATACTTCACACAGCCCAACTTCTGGATTTGCATTGACACCATATTTTAATTCAAAATCAGGTCACCTTTTTTCAGAAATGCTTATGCTCCTTGACAAGCTTTAGATATGCTCTGAACTTGTACACATGACTTAATAAAAAACATCTTTTTTTTTTCCCCAATAATAGCTTGCCATTTTAGTCAAAGCAACTGAAAAAATAGAAAAGCCTTGTGAATACAACATTGGAGCTTGCAATGGCTCATCCCTCACATTTCTCATGCAAGAGATTGTTTTAAGACACCTTAAAAGTATCAGTACAGTTTGGTTTTTAAAAAGTTCAGTGTAATCTAAACTCTGTCGATTCAGAGTTTCTCTTGAAGTACCAAGTTACACACATATTTTTGTTAATAAAATGTCATTAAAACATGAGAACTCCCCATGCAGTCACTGTACTGGGGTAAAAGCTGTCCCAAACCAAGCAAAACCCAACATTTTCCCTTTTTCTCTGTTAAGGATTTGCTAACAAGAAATCCTCCCAAACACAGATGTTTTAGGGAGTAACGTGGGCCTGATAGAGCTGAGATCTGGTGACAGTGCTGGCAGCTGCACTTGCCACTCCTGCCTTAATTTGGGCAGATCTGGATGAATCATGTCCTTAACATGTGATTTGAGATGACTTTTACAGCATCAGTGTGCCCAGACTGTAACCACGCCGAGGGTTTTAAATGAGGATCTTTAACTCTGCCAGCTACTCCGTGGGTGAAAAGGAGCATTTCAAGAGGTTCTATTAATAAAAGACTTGCCCTCGCTGAGCTTTCTGGACTGTGCCAAAGCAGCATTAAAAGATTTAAATCTATTACTGCGAGATGTCCCATTTCCTTCTGCCACCAAATAACAAGTGACAACGACTGGCTGCAGCTCCATAATCCCCCAAGGTTTCACACAGCGCCAGGGACAGAGGTAGAGAAGTGATTCTTCCCAGGAATATTAATTTGGTTTTAATTTAACAACCTGCAAAATTTAATAGTAAAGTTAAAAAAGACAAACTTAATCGCCGGGCTTTATCTGGGGATTTCAGGTTGGATATCAATGACTGTAGGAAGAATCAGGGAATCACAGAATCAGAATTGTTTGGGTTGGAAGGCGCCCTAAAGATCATTTTTTTCCAGCCCCCTGCCATGGCCAGGGACACCTTCCACTATCCCAGGTTGCTCCAAGCCCTGTCCAGCCTGGCCTTGGACACTTCCAGGGATCCAGGGGCAGCCACAGCTTCTCTGGGCACCCTGTGCCAGGGCCTCAGCACCCTCACAGGGAGGAATTTCTTCCCAATATCCCATCTAACCCTGCACTCTGGCAGTGGGAAGCCATTCCCTGTGTCCTGTCTCTCCATCTCTTGTAAATAGTTTCTCTCCTTATTTTTGTCAGCCCCTTCAGGCACTGGAAGGCCACAATTAGGCCACCCCAAAACTTCTCTTTTCCAGGCTGAACAATCCCAGTTCTCCCAGCCTTTCCTCACAGGAGAAGTTCTCCATCCCTCTGATCATCCTGGTGCCCCCTCTGGCCTCGCTGCTGGGCACAGCCTATTTTAGATAAGATAAAAGCTGACTTTTTCAACTGTGTTACCTAATCTCGGATTTAATACAATCAAAGTCATCTCTCACTGCTTTTTTGGAGGGCTGGTTTTTAGGCGTGAGAGCTGATTTAAATATACTTTAAAAGTGTATTCTAAATATTCTCTCTGCACCACGCACTGAAGGATTGTCAGCAGAGTTCACACTTTGGCTTCAGAGGATTGCACAGAAACATCAGAACCAGATGTTTGCCATTTCCTTTTCCCTCCCAGTCCTGCACAGGCCGGCTGCAGCCCAGCCTTTATCTCATCCCCCTCCCCTCCCTGCCCTGCCACGCCACCAGTTCCCTGTTTCCGCCCAGGCCACAGTGCTTTATTTTCAGGAAATGTCAGCAAATTGACCTTTATAACATAATCGCTGCTGTTACTTCCTGCCTTTTGCATTCAGATGCAGCTCAATGAGTTCATTGAGGGTGAGGAAACGATCATTAATTACGCCAGCAGCAGCAGCAAGCTACAATGTTAAGTTTCTTAAATGTAAATGTATCCTAGAAAATTACTCCCCGCTTGATTTGCCTCCTCCTCCTCCTCTCACCACCCCCAGGCATGAATCAAGAGCAGCGCAATGGAAATCCCCGGGGACATGCAGATGTATAATAATATTGAGTTTTGTTTTGCTCTCACTTACAAAAATGAGAACTATTATAATAATTGGAGTATTTTCTTTGGGAATATGATTCCTTAATGAAGTACTTTAACAAGTTATTGAGAAAATAAAAACTTACACGTGGAAACATCTTTACGGCATCACAATTAACTTGCAGGAAATCCAGAGAGGAGTGAATTCACTCTGTGGTGTTCTCTGTAATATGGAAATGCTCGTGTTAGAGCACAGAGAAAATGTATTGGATAAGTGGGTTCATCTAAATTTTACTGTATAAAAGATGTAACTTTTTACCCCCTGAGGTGCTTGAATTGTGGAAACCTCCCCTTTGCAGCCTGTGCAGAATAAACAACGTCTCCTTTTTAAACCAGACTCTGTTTAGAGAGCTCCTAAAATCGGCAACTCCACCAAGACACTGCCCATGGTCATCTGTACCTCACCTGGTACAAGTGTGTCCATCTCTGTTCATCACAGGATCATTACAGTTGGAAAAGACTTCCAAGATCATCAAGTCCAACCTGTGACCCATCACCAAACCCTAATCCAAAGCGCCATGTCTACTTGGTTTTTGGACACTTCCAGGCATGACTCCACCACTTCCCTGGAAAGGGCATCCCCTTCCAATGCTTCACCACTCTTTCAGTGAAGAAATTTTTCATAAAATGTCCACCCTGAGCCTCCCCTGGCCCAGCCTGAGGCCGTTCCCTCTCCTCCTGTCCCTGTTCCCTGGGAGCAGAGCCCGACCCCCCCCGGCTGCCCCCTCCTGTCAGGGAGCTGTGCAGAGCCACAAGGTCCCCCCTGAGCCTCCTTTTCTCCAGCCTGAGCCCCTTCCCCAGCTCCCTCAGCCTCTCCTGGTGCTCCAGCCCCTTCCCCAGCTCCGTTCCCTTCCCTGGACACGCTCCAGCCCCTCAATGTCCTTTCCTGGCCTGAGGGGCCCAGAACTGACCCCAGGAAGAGCGGTGCCTCAGCAGTGCTACCACAGAGGGACGATGTCTGTTCCCTTATCCAGCAGATAACTCCTCAGGGATGCAGCTGCCCAAGAGCAGCCCATCCCCTCGCTGTCCCCAGCCGCGGCCTGGCTGCAGTGCGGGGCACCGCGCGGACCCTTCTCTCCCCGGAACGTCTCTCTCGCGCCCAGCGCGCCGGGCAGCCCCTCCGTGGCGGCGCACAGCCCCTCCTCTGATTGGCTGCGGCACCGCCCGCGCGCCGGCGCGGGGGGCGGTGATTGGCCGGCGGCGGGGAGCGCGCGCGGTTTCCCGGGTGACGGGCGGCCCGGCGCCGCCATGGCGAGCGTGCATGAGAGCCTGTACTTCAACCCGATGCTGACGAACGGCGTCGTGCACGCGAATGTGTTCGGTGTCCGCGACTGGGTCACCCCGCACAAGATGGCCCTGCTCGTGCTGCTCAGCGAGCTGGGCCGCGCCGGCTCGCAGCTCGGCCTGCTGGAGCGGCGGCGGCTCAACCGGCTGCTGCTGCCGCTGCTGCAGGTCGGGGCCCGGGGTTGGGGCGGGGGGAAGGGTGAGCCCGTTGTGTCGTGGCCTGTCGCGACATGTCGCTGTCCTCCGCAGGGTCCGGATATGGCGCTGTCGCGGCTGCGCAAGGCCATCGAGGAGTGCTGCCCGCACCTGGCCGGCTCCGTCCACATCAGGTGCGGGGAGCGCCCGGGCGGGTCCGTGCGGGCGGGGGAAGAGCCGCCGAGGCCGCTGTGTGAATCCTCTGCGCTGCTTGGGGCCGCTCTGAGCGCTGAAAAGGGCGCTAAAACGTGTAAATGTCAGGTTTTAAAAGCACACATTTGGGCCAAACTTCGACAGATTTGTTACTTGTCATAACTAAGCTCTGAAAGGCACGAACATTGAAGCCGTCAAAGTTTCTGTGGGGCAGATCTGTTGTCATATCAGATAACTCACTGAACAGCAACAGTTCCAAAAATCAAATCCATCAGAAACTTTGTATTTTAAAAAGAAAAAGAAAAAGAAATAGTTCCTCTTTAAGAATAACCATTTTGTCTAATTATTTTCTTTTAATACAGACCTGTTTAAAAAGAAAAAAAGCCCAAACCTGATTATTATTTGGCTTATTATCAATATTTAATATGATCTTATTTATCTCAGTATGAAAACCTCCTGGGCCCAAGACATTAGTTATCGCTTGGTTCTGTTTGTGTTTACTCATTTATAGAGGAAGCAGGAGAATATTTTATTTGATGTCTATATTAATACCCTAAAAAATGTAATTTTCTCCCCCTGTTTAGGTTAAAACTTATGGCAGAAGGAGAACTGAAAGATATGGAACAATTTTTTGATGACCTTTCAGATTCATTCTCAGGAACAGAGCCAGAAGTTCATAAAACAAGTGTAGTAGGTAAATAATTGTTATCCATAAGCTATTTTTGATGTGATACCTATCACTGATGTGACTCCCTCAGGATAGAGCTTTGTTTATCTGGGGAGGTGTAAAATTGCAGAATGTCATTTTTCTCTTGCTCGGATGTTGCATATTAACTGATAGTTTTGCATATTGTGAGGTTGTTGCTGATTTTAACAATTTATCTGTGAGATTTGCTGCTAAATTACGACCAGATTTACACCTTGCAACACTGAGTTGTATAATTTGGTAGGCTGAGATGAGACTCAGTAATTTCTATTCCATTTCTCATTAATTTCTGTTTAATGAGGAACTAAATGATGTTGTTTAAGCTGCTGGCCATGATTTTAGTCTCCTGTCTGAAGCAGCACCTGACAGACCGTGCTCACAGCAGGCGTTTCCCTCTCCAGGTCTGTTCCTGCGCCACATGATCCTGGCATACAACAAACTTTCCTTTAGCCAGGTCTATAAACTTTACACATCACTCCAGCAGTACTTCCAAAAGGATGAGAAAAAAAATGGAGCCGACGAGAATGAGATGGAGCTGACAAATCCAGAGGAGCTGGATGGGAAAATGGAGAAAGAAGAACTTGACGGGCCTTTAAGGTGATCTATTCGTGTTAAAAGTCTTTCCCACCTCTTAAGAAAATTAATCTTTTGTTTTATTAAAGCCTCCTCCAGCCGGGCTGAGCTTTGTGGCCGCTCGTTTCCTTGGTGCCACCGTGTGGTAACATTTGTCAGTGGCTCATGGAGGTGGCACTGCCCCATCCTCATCCTCACTTAGGGAACCACAGGCTAAAGGCAGTTGCTGCCCACAATTTCCCACTGCTGAAAGAATTCTCTGGTTGTCACGTGCTAAAAACTGTTGGAGAGGTCACTTCTGCTTCCAGCAGGGAAAGATTGCTCAATAAGGAGAAGTGGAACGGTTTTGTTTTGCTTTTCACTCCTCTCCAAATAAAAGAACTTGTGTCTATTTCCCTCAAAAAGGAGAAGCAAATACGGAGAGTTTTCATCTGCTGAACAGGTGCTGCACTGTAAGAATAATCCTGAAAGTATTTTATGTATCCATATATTTAAAATGTACTTTGCAAACTGTATTTGTATAAACTTGTGCAGGAGTTGCTGCAGCATGAGTCAGACAGCAGCTTTTGGGGTCTGGCTGTGTGCTGGACGTGCTGTTTTTCCACAGAATAAATGTCTTGCATAACAGCTGTTTTCAGCAGTGATGGATGTGGCCAAAGTGCCAGTTCATCTCCTTGGGACTGTCTTCAGAAGACAGAAAGAACGGAGGAAAGCCATTTGAATGTGTCAGCCCCAAATCTTCTCTCTGCTATTTTTCTTCAGGGTTTTTTAGGGTGTATTTAGGGTAAAGTTGCTCTCGACTATGAGAGCAAGGTTGAAGCTGAACTGTGTGAAATCATTTGGATTGCTTACTTTGATATAGTGAATTGTATTCTTTATGAAGTTTTCTCAGTGTTCTTTCACGCTTTGAGCTATAATGTCTCAGAAAACTTTATAAAGCAAAAGTGTGGGGCGTCTGATAAAATGTATTTCTGTGTTGTCTTTCCTTGCCCCTGTTTCTAACCAGAGTGTTTCTTACCAGGGAAGAAGAGATAGCCTGCAGTGGGCCTCTTTCCCAGAAACAAGCAGAGTATTTTCTTTCTCAGCAGGTAGGTTAATTCTCATTAAAGTGGAGGAAATGTTCCATAACATGAATTTCACCTTGAATTTTATCCACAGTGTCTTGGTGTTTTCTCTGACCTGGTAGAGACTTGTTGATATTTTGCACGTTGTTGCTCAGTGTGAGCACTTGGGGCTATGAGTGTTTTATCCAGACATGTCACCATATGCTGATATTTGGTTCTGAGAAGGTCCTTCTGCTCTGCTTGCCTCACATTTCTGTGAAATGTGCAGTTTTGTTGGTTATTCCAGCTGGTAAATAAAAAAAGGGAATGGAAATACACATGGACACAAATGTCAGTAATTCAATAGTCAGTAATGCTAATTTTAGTAACTACATTTTTGTATTTTTTTATTAATTGAACTGCTTGCCAAAGCAAACTGTGGATTTATGGTATTTGTTTTCCCGAGGGTTTTTTTTTGCATGAGAAGATACATGTAATTCCAGTGAGCAATGTGTGCCATTAGTTCTTCAGAGAGAAACTTAACCAGGATTCTTTAAGTGCCTTTAAACAGTCATTTGAATAAGGTTTTATTTGACTTGGTCTCTCTGATCTCTGGAAAGTGAACACTATAATATGATACAGACTCAAACTGCCACTGTCATAGTAGCCAGAGCTGCTACAAAATCTTCTTTAATGTCCTCTCCAAGCAGATAACAACCTGACAATCCTGTACCACAATATATTTTTATAACCCTCCTTATGGAGTTACATATCTTACTTGGACTGTTCAAATTTTATTCCAGGCTTCTTTACTAAAGAATGATGAGACAAAGGCTCTTGCTCCAGCATCTTTACAAAAGGAATTGAACAACTTGTTAAAATTTAATCCAGACTTTGCTGAAGCAGTAAGTATCTTTTTCTTCATCCAAAATGGTTGTAAAGGGATTTCTTATCTCTAGGATAGGATTATTTGGAAGTAATTTGTTCTCTTTTGAAATATAAGTAGATGATAAAAGTGTGAGCAAGTTGCATGTAAATGTTTAGTAATTCAGACTAAAATTCCTGAAGGTACAGAAACCTTAATTAAGCAAAGTACTTCCCCTTCATGCACAGATATAATAAGCCTCTTAATTTTGGTGATGCTGAGTGCATTCTTGTTCAACTAAATCTAAAACTTCTTTTACCCACATTTTCCTAAGGAATTTCAAGCCTCATACTCCTGTGGTTAAAAAATCTGTATTAAGTGCAATATCTGTTAATTTTGCTGGTTGTTGTTCACTTTGCTTCTGGTCCTTAATAGCAATTTATACTGAAAGCCACAGACGACTCCTGCTGAGGGGAGTTTCCAGACCTGTGGTGTGAGCTCTTGCTTTGTCCCTCAACTGCTTATTCTTGAGCAACTTCCATAAGTTCAACTCTTTCCTGCCTTGCTTTCTACCTCTTCCTCCCAGCAGCCCTGGGCTGAGGCAGACAGGATTTTCCTTGCTGCTTTTTGGAAGGGTATCCTTGAAAGGGCTGCCTTAGTCCCTGGCTGGACTTCACAGCATAAAGGATTATCCAGGTTTCAATGCCAGAAAAAAAATACATAATTTTAGCATCTTGTTTCTATCTGCACAGCATATGGAAGCAGTGCTGATGTTTCCTAGTGTCTTCTTGAGTGCAGACTTTGTGGGAGTCCTGCCTCCATTCCCACTCTCACTTCACACATAAATACAGGGATTCCACCTCTGTAGAGATCTCAGACTGGCTGGGATCCTTCTGACAGCCACATCTTGTAATCATCACCATTTGGCAGATCCTGTTAGGGCAGACAACCGGTTTTGTCCAAGAAATTATCCATTTTTGTCCAGAAATTCTGCACAGATCGTGTCAGTATTGGTGCAACTTCTGATCCAGCACACACTTCCCATGCAGTGTTTCATGGTTCCACAAGTTGGGCTAAAATACATACAGTTAAACACAAAACTCTGGTTTAATACCTGTACAATTAAAGCTGATTTTGCATCGCTTTTCAGCATTATTTAAGCTACTTAAACAGCCTCAGAGTGCAAGATGTCTTCAGTTCCACACACAGCCTCCTGCATTACTTCGACCGGCTGATCCTCACGGGGGCAGAGAGCAAAAGCAACGGGGACGAGGGCTACGGGCGGAGCCTGCGCTACGCCGCGCTCAACCTGGCGGCCCTGCACTGCCGCTTCGGCCACTAGTAAGGAATTCCCCCGGAGG
Organism: Falcunculus frontatus; assembly: GCA_013398115.1. Classification (NCBI taxonomy): domain Eukaryota; kingdom Metazoa; phylum Chordata; class Aves; order Passeriformes; genus Falcunculus; species Falcunculus frontatus. Next base: position 301,168 of record VZRV01002663.1, read on the forward strand.
CATCTCCAAGTGCTGACAAATAGACCTTCCCTTCCTGCTGAAAATCCCTTCAGGGGCTTTCTTTAACTTGACAGCAGCTGTGGTTGGGTTGGGATGGTCTCCTGGTCTCGATATGTTTGGGTTCGTTTTTGTTTTGACATTCGTTTGGTTTCCATAATAACTGAGCCATCTAAGAGTTGATATTTGTCTGTGTCCTGGGTATTTTAAGTGTTCAATTACATTTCCATGACCTCAGAAGGGTCAGTGGGCATGAATGCCTATTTTCATCCATATTCTCAAGAAAGTGTGGTTGGTTTTCTGCAAGTCAACATAGAGCTGATGATCTGGCAAAAGAATAATTAAACAAAAAAACCCACCCAAGCTTTTAAAATTTAAAATGCCGTATGGGTGGGATTTATTTTGTTGATAAAGCTGCCCTACCTACCTTCACTTATGGTTTGCATTTATTGATTGCTGCCTGGAGGTGTCATGTGAAAGGACTGGAGAGGGGAAGGACACTGCAAAGTTGAGAGCAACAATTTCTGCACAGGCAGATTCTAAATGTTGCCCCTGTTAAACAAAAACTTGGCACCGTGGCTTGTACAGGGTTGGAAAGCCCACATAGGGGTTACAGCTGCATTTTGGTTTGCAGATGCTGTCAGGCTTATTGTCCTCAAAGCCAGAATGCACTGCTGAGTGCTGGGAGGAAAACATAGGCTGTTAAATCAGAGATCTGAGTGCATTATGCATAATTCAGATCAATATTCCTCTGGATCAGGATGCTGTATCTTAAGCACTGTGGGAATACAAATTGTTCTCCGTCTGCCCATAGCCAGCAGGCTGAACTTGCACTTCAGGAAGCCATCAGGATTGCCCAGGAGTCCAACGACCACGTCTGCCTGCAGCACTGCCTGGTGAGAGCTCTGTTCAAATGGGGCCTGAGTCGTTTTGTGCAGTGAACTGTTGCAGAACTTCTCTTACATCTTACAGGGCACTGCCCAGCAGTGGGGTGACATCGCTCCTGGCACACAGGGCAACAAACTGTAGGATTATGGGATGTTTTGTTGCAGCTCAGGTTTAATTTCCTAAAGAGGAATTGTTTTCCCAAAGATCTCGGTAGTAAGCTCGAAGTTTAGTCTTAGATGTTGTAAAAAGAAGTATTTCATAAGCTTCCTCCTTCCTGTCTGTTGAATTCTCAAAGTGTAACCAGCCACCTTTAGAGCAAACAAAGTGGGAGGGAAAGACTTGGATTTCTTTCTATTTTTTTCCCCCATAATTAACATTATAATGAATTGACATCAATGGTATCAAACTCCTGGGGTGCTGCATTCCACAGTCCCCTGTATTTTTGTGCATCACTGAACCTCCAGCACTGGCTGGTGCCACACCAGCATCCTAGCCTAGATGCTCTTCTGATATGTTTTGCTGTGCAGCATTTAGGAGAAGTTTCATTAGAATCAGTCCTCAAGTGGTTTGTATTTCCAGTAAGTTTTTGTGCTGTGAGTTTTACAGCCATCAGTTATTTGCAATGAGATTTTGGTCTTTTTCCTTGCTAGAGCTGGTTGTACATCCTGGAGCAGAAGATATTTGATAGCTGTGTTCTGCTGGAGCACTCTGTGAACAAGTCCTTACATTTTGGGTTGCCGGTGAGTCCATTTCATCAATCCTTAACTTTATTCTGGGACAAACCCATGTGATGATGGGAGTGTATGTGATCGGAGTCTGGGGTTTTGTGGCTGGTCTGTTCAAAATATGTGACAGGATTTAAACAAACATGCTTTAACACTCCAAAATCCATCTGTTTCTGTGACTTTTATTCTTCATATTAACAAGCCGGAGTTCAGTTTCTTTAATGCCAGAGCATTATTGCAAGGTTCACTGGTTTTCCTTCTAACCTCTTTGATTTTCAGGCAGAAAAACTCTCTGTGGCTACTGGCCCAGGCACCATTTTGGCACAATCTGGTGCTCAGGGGAGGTTCTTAGGCCTCCACCTTCCCCGAAGCTCAGGGCTGATGCCTCTGGCAGGGCTTTGAACACGTTCATTTGTACAGCGCTGTGAAATCTTACAGGGCAGCCCTGCCCTTTGGTAGTTCGTGCCCTGGATCTGTTGTCTGTTAATATTTAGCTCTGTCTTCCCCAAATCTGCAATTCCTTTGTTAAGAGAATTGTTCTAAAATGGACTAAACTGCTGTTGTTGGGGGATAGGAGCAGACATGGCCCCTTCGTGGGGAAGGGAAGGAAAGCAAAGGCTCTGTTTTCACAGCAGTTCTGGAGAAATCCAGGTACTGGTCCTGTCCTCCTCCATAAGATTTCTGTGCGGAGGAGTGGAAATTACCTTTCACATCCAACAGAATGACATTCACATATGTGTGGGTGTGCATAAGTGAGTATTTAAAGAAATGCCTGGAGCAGTGTTCCTTTGTCTGTGCTGTCTTTTTGGGATTCTTTTTTAGTAGTTTAGAACTCTGCTCCAGTGTAATTTGCAAGCCCGGGGTACTTTGTTGTCTTCCACCACTGTAGATATGTTTTTTTCCTTCTTCCCAGTATCTTGCTTCCTTGGGAATACAGTCCTTGGTTCAGCAAAGAGCTTTTGCAGGAAAGGCTGCCAACAAACTAATGGATGCCTTAAAAGATTCCGATCTGTTGCATTGGAAGCACAGCCTGTCAGAGCTCATTGACATCAGCATAGCACAGAAAACAGCCATTTGGAGATTATACGGCCGCAGGTATTTGCTTTGTTTGGAACTCCTGGATTAGCTACTGCACTTGTTAGCACATAATGCATTTATATAGGTGTAACAAGTGACTGTGTCTCTCCAGTGCACTAAAATAAAGCAATCAGCTGTGATTCAGTACGGGCTGAGTGCAATTATTTCCATTCTCTTGTGTTCCTTTAAAGCTCATACTGAAGAAGAGATAGAGTTTCCATTTAGTAGTGGCAAATAGATCATAAATTGTTCCCGTGCCCCCACTTTCAGCATCTCTGTTCTTTGGCTGTGTGCAGCTTTCAGTCTGTAGTACTTGCTGTGCTTGCACAGTCCAGAGTCCTTGGACAGCAGTTGTTTTACAAGTTTTCCTTCTTCCCAGGCCCCTGGCTTAACCAGACAATGTAAACTATTGTCATAACAAGACCGTAGATTAAAAATGGTTGTTGTTTGCTGCTTGAAAACTAAAAGATATTTCTCTTGCACAAGCACCATGGCACTTCAACAAGCCCAGACCTTGCTGAGCATGAACAGTCTGGAGGCTGTGAACGTGGGCGTTCAGCAGAACAACACCGAGTCCTTCGCCGTGGTGTTGTGTCACCTGGCAGAGCTGCACGCCGAGCAGGTGAGCTTTAGGGCTACTTGTACAGAGTGGCATTTGGTGAGAGGACGTGTGGGTGTTACTGACAGAGGGTGCAAGACTTGACTTGTGGTTTTTTCTGCCTTTAACGCCTGCTCTAGGGGCAGAGACAATGCAGGGTGTTTGCTTGGTAAATCCCTTCCCTGAGGGTTGTGCCGAAAGGGAGGGGAGCAGGGCCCGCCCTGGTGCATTAATCGGTGTTGTTCTGTGTTCCAGGGGTACTTCGCAGCTGCTTCTGAAATATTGAAACACCTAAAGGAGAGATTCCCTCCCAACAGTCAGCATGCACAGGTAGAATACTTAGCATTCAGCCTGTAAGTTATGTAACTATTTTAGGGTAGGACCTGAAACCCACTGCTCCTGAATTTTCCTCTGTATGCCTTGGGCTATACGTTTTCTCATTTCCCTTGGCTCGTCCTCATGGGAAGCTGTGCAGCATCAGCTTTTTTACAAAAGCACCGAAAAGCTGCCTGTGTTGTTTTCAGACTGTTGAGACATTTCTCTCACCACAGCCTCCTAAGATGAAACTGTTTAAGTAGAAATTTCATTAACAGAGGAATATACATCTGCTTCATGAGCACATAGAGCAATTAAATGCTCTGCATTGATTTGGAGCTTCAAAGTTCTGTTTAATTAGTGCTGCTTATTTTGATATATTACAGTCCAGAAATAACTGAGTTAATAGGCTGATAACCTGGTTTTTGTGTGGCTCTGGGAAACATTACCACAGGAGTCTATAATGTAGTATTTACATTGAAGTGTTTGAGATCCCATTAAATGTAGCGTGGTCCTCTTTTCACTACAGAACAAGTCTGCTTCTCTACAAGTCTCAAATCATTAGTAATGATTTAAAAGAGCCTTTTTACTTAAAATGCAGTCAGGTAGGTGAGCTTCGATATTGAAACATTAATCCAGACCTGAGCATTTCTGTTGAGGGCAATAATTCAGTAAATCCAGTAATTGGACAGTGGAGTTAGTGTGTCTAGACATAAATACCCATAGGGGAAAATAAAAAGTAAATTCTAGCTTGGGATTAGAAAATGAGCAGGCACAACATCTAAAACTTGTTTCTGAATGTTCTTTCTTTAGCTTTGGATGCTGTTTGATCAGAAAATACAGTTTGAGCGAGCCATGAATGATGGCAGATACCACATAGCAGATTCTCTTGTAGCAGGAATTACAGCACTTAATAGCATTGAAGGTGTATACAGGTAAGAAATCATGGGTCTTCATACACTTGCAGGTGTGTTCCATGAAGATAATGAAAAATTTAGCAAAATGATCACTGGCAGTCACATGTGCTTACGTATTTTTCCCTTTCCAGAACTAGTTAAGGTCATGTTGTCTAACCTGTAGGGCTATTCCCTTAGAGCATGTCCTACAATAATAATTTGTAGTTGTTTCTCTGGGCGTTTTAAGAACTGGAGTAGCTGAAGTTGGTGTTATTCTAGAGCTGTGAATCCATTGTGGTAACTTCTTCAAAATCTGCTGTACTCAAACCTGAGCACAAAGCAGATTTTTATGTCAAAGAGCTGGGGAAGGAGCTCAGGCCTTGAGCGAATTCCTCTGTGGCCTGGTTTCTACATCTCCAAAATGGAACAATGTGATTTTTTTTTCACTCACCTTAATGGGTTCTTGTTTCTAAATGAGAATGATTTCTTAAAAATAGTTACAGTTAAAACTTGTTATTTGGTGAGTATGAAAACACTTAGTGTTAAAAGAATTTCACGTTGATTTTCAATGAGGCAAAACACCTAAAAGCAGCCAGTGCCAGTCAGCCGGAAGATCAGTATTCAAGCTGTGGGACCTGATGCTTGTCCTTCTGGAATTGGACTGATCATGAATTCCATGATCTTTAAATATTCTGCTCAGTGTCTGGTTCAGGGCGTTTGTACCCATCCCCTGCTGCTGTGCATTTGGTCCTGACTTCCCTGTTCTCCATTTTCCTGTTGCTCCATATCCTTGTTAGCACAGGCCAATTTTAGCTGCTTTACCTCATACCTGTTTTTCTCACAGATAATTACTTGTGCTTTCTAGCTTGCATGGCCTCCCACTTCTGCTGCCTGTTTGGCCTTTGGTTTTGGCAATCCCTGGTTTCTATCTAAAGCTGTTTTACGAGTTTGATCCTTTCTGCCTGGGTGTTGTCCAGTTGGCACCAGGGAGATCTGTTTTTCCTCCTGTCTGTGTGTGCAGCATGTGTACACTTTGTCAGGGTGCCAGTCTGCAGTTACAAGAAACACAGGTCACAAAATAGAGACCTGTTTTACTGTGTTCTGAAGAGCAGAATTCTATCTAAAATACAAAAATACAGCGATGTTTTCTTTCTACCACGACAGAAAAGCCATTGTATTGAAAGCCCAAAATCAAATGTCAGAGGCACACAAACTTCTGCAGAAATTGTTGATCCACTGCCAGAAAATCAAGAACACTGAGATGGTGATTAGGTAAGAATGTTTCATTTTCAGAGTATTAAAGCTACTTTGCAGTGATTAGAATCAGCCATTTCAATTTGTCTATGTTCAGACTTCACTAGTCTTCAGATTACCTGCTGTGATTTTGAGATTACAGAGTCATTTCAATTATTAATCACAGTATGGAGGAATCCTCAAAATACTGTGGCATTGAAACCTAGTTATTTTTAATATGTAAACTAAAAGGTGGTAAACTTACAGTTCCAGGAAAGTTCATGGAAGAAGGAAATACCGCATCTAAAATAAATAGGGAATGGGAATGTGTGTGTGTAGTTCTACCTTGGTGTAAATCTTCAGAGAGCTACAATGTTACTTAATCTTTTGTATGTCTGTGGCACCTCGTCTTAAGGGTGTAATTTAAATTCATTGTATATGCAGCAGCATAATTCATAATAAAACCCAATACCATTACGGATGGAATAATTCCTTGGGAAACAAGTGGACATTTTTCATCCAGAGTAAAGGTTTGTAACTGTTTGCCCCTGTTTGGGTAGCGTGCTGCTGTCCATAGCAGAGCTGTACTGGAGATCCTCGTGTCACACCATCGCGCTGCCGGTGCTGCTCCAGGCTCTGGCCCTCGCTCGGGAATACAGCCTGCAGTACTTGGCTTCTGAAACTGTGCTGAACTTGGCTTTCTCCCAGGTAGGTCTGATTTGTGTTTTCACAGGGCTGCAGGGCAACATTTATTCTGGGGATCTGGATGCTGTTTTTACTCCTGTGAGGTTTAAGAACACAACCTTGTTGGAATTAAATTACTGATTCTGAAGAAGCATACTCTGAATGTAAAAGCTTTTGAGGAAGTTAATAAAAGTTGAGTTTTGTGTGTATCACTAAAATGTATAGTTATTGCATATAATTAAGCAGCATAAATTTCCCCTGTCTTAATGTCTTCAGTTATTTTTTATGCTGGTATTTTGGCTTCCTAGTAGCACAGGTTGGCTTGTGTATTGAAAATAATGCTAATGAGTTCAGTTATATTGTTTATTCTGAGAGACGTGGCTGTCAGCACTGACTGAGTGGAGAAGCCATTCCCAATCATTTCAGAGAGCAGCTCATTTCTACTGACAAGTTTTTATTTAAAAGAAGATTATGGGGAAAAAGTTGGAAAAAAATTGTGCGTGTTACATCGTGCTATTAGAAACAGACATGGCTTGTGTTGGTGTTCCCTGAAGGAGCTGCTCATACCAGTGGATTCCAGTGTGAGACCAGCAAGTATTTCTCTTTCAGCTGATCCTTGGCATTCCTGAACAAGCCCTGAATATCCTGCACATGGCAATAGAACCTGTCTTGGCCCACGGAGCCGTCCTGGACAAAGGCTGTGCCATGTTCTTGGTGGCCAAATGTCAGGTGGCTTCTGCAGCTTCCTACACTCCACAAAAGAAGATTGAAGGTAGTGTGAAGAGTAATTCTCTCTGAAACTGTGCTCAGAAGTGCAAACCAGTGTCTGAAGTCCTGCTACACTAGAGTGTGTTACCTGGTTACTGGATACGAAATTAATTTGGAATTAGTTGTTCAACAGATGTTTATAATGGAACATTGTTTATCTGCATACTTTCACACACATATTTTGCAGCAAAGGCTGAATAATAGAAACTAGCTGAGAGACCATGTTGCTAAGACACAAATGGTTTTGAAAAGCTGAGGAATTTATAATTGGGCTCCTTAGACTTGAGCTGCCTTGCTTGGAGTTATTACTGTGATATTTTCCTAAATATGACTGTCCCCCTTTTTCCCACAGCTTTGGAATCTGCTATCTTGAATCTAAATGAAGCCAAGACTTACTTTGCCAAAGTGGACTGCAAAGAGCAGCTCAGAGATGTTCTCTACTTCCAAGCCCGGCTGTTCCACACCCTCGGCAAGACCCAGGAAAGGAACAAATGTGCCATGTTGTTCCGTCAGTTGCACCAGGAGCTGCCAGCACACGGCGTCCCCTTAATCAACGCCTTCAAGTGATGCATTTAAAGATGAGATTTGTTAGTTTTCCTGGTTTTGTTTTGTTTTGTTTTTTACGAACATCTTTTTATTGTATCCAGTCATCCGTGTTTCAGAATAACTGCCAATAAATCATGGTCTGCTCTTCACCAACCTTGTATTTTGTAACACAAATGTAGTTTTCCACCCATTTCACTTCTATTCTGTACTTGAAATTAAGAAATTAATGGGGAAAAAAGAGAAAAGACCTTCTTGACTGTGTTGTAAACCCACTGAGGGGGGAGTAGTGCAGTCATGAAGAAGTAGTGTTCTGTTCTTAGTAGTGACATTTCCTGAATCAATGCAGGCTTTATGAACACAGGGGTACAAAAAATAGTGGAAAATGTAGGCAAAGCTCCTTTGTGCTCTTTTTAATTGGTATGGAAGGGGGAGTAAACGTGTCCTTGCTTTTAACCTGTCTGCAGTTGCTGTTTATGCTGTAGAAACAGATGGTGCTGTCAGAAGGGAAAAAGACTGGGTTCAGTCAGAGAGGTGTAACAGTGCAAAGTCCTGGCACTGTTGTTTCATGTGTCCTTGTGCAGAAGGGGGCTGAGGAGAGTGAAGAGTGGGAAACAACAGCCCCAGCTCAGCTGAAATGTTATTGTGTGTGTTCTTCCCTCAGCAGTGTGTATCATTCACCTGCTCTGCTTTTATGGGTGAATAGATGGAGATCACAACTGACTGAAGTATCTGGAGGAGCCTCCAAGAAATCTGGAGAGGGACTTTGGACACGGGCCTGGAGTGACAGGACGAGGGGGAATGGCTTCCCACTGGCAGAGGGCAGGGTTAGATGGGATATTGGGGGGAAATTCTCGTGGGGAGGCCCTGGCACAGGTTGCCCAGAGAAGCTGTGGCTGTCCCATCCCTGGAGGGGTCCAAGGCCAGGTTGGACGGGGCTTGGAGCAACCTGGGATAGTGGAAGGTGTCTCTGCCCATGAGATGGTCTTTGAGGTCCTTTCTAACCCAAACCATTTTATAACTGAATATGTGATGTGCTGGCATTGACTGCTAGCAATGAGATCCTCATTTTGGAAGAAAATTTCATTTTGGCTGTAGTGTGGGATTTGAGGGCACATGGGATTGCACTTCTGTGAGCGTAAACCTTTTGTGGGTGCCAGTCACCTGGTGACTACATAAAAAGCTGAACATCATTAAACACCAGCAGATACCCTGCCTGGAAGCAGTAGATTTAACTGTGGCATTGTCAGCAACGAGAAAACCGGATCAGACCTAAACCTGGTTCTGCTGGAGCCTGGCCAGGTAAGGAGGAAGAGAGAAGCACGAAGGTGTGGTTGAGACAAGGATAGTCCGGTGTTAGTTTACACATTCCATTAATTAGTGCTGCATCGGGGCTGTTGGCAGATCATCAGGGCCTTGATTTTAAAACGACGTTCCCAACAGCAAAGGGGAACCCAGCTTTGTGGAACGCTGGTGGTGGCTCATTCCCCCTCAGCTGTGTTTCAACCAACACTGAGGAGTTCAATCCTTGAAATGTTTGGAGCACCCACCGCATTACGGTAAGTGCATAAACCTGATTTTTAGAGTGGCTTTCAAGATTTTGGTCAGAAATACAGTGTTTATATAGAGAGCTGGTATGGAGGCCTGGCTCTGCTCTGGGGAGCTCTACAGTGTCAAAGTGGTGCCCACAGACGAGTCTTAAAGCAAATCGAGGAAGAGGGTTTGGCCGGCTGTGGCATTTGCATCTGCTCAAGGCTGAAGCTGTTGCTTTATTAAAAGAAAACCGCGGGTGAGCTTGGTGCAGAAATGATGCTGGATGGAAATAACAAACCCCAAGTAATGAACCGAGGGCTGGTGCCAGCCGGGATGTTAAAGGCCGTGCCCGTGAGCTCTGTCTCAGCGTTAACAGAGCTGCAACTTGTGTGGGAACTGTTTGGTGGTGGCCTCTGTGACATTTCCAAACAACTGCTTTCCAAACCTGCCCTTAAGGTGATGATTTAGGCAATCGCTCAGTCCGGGGGAGCTGGCGCAGGTAACCCGGTTTGCCCCTAGCGAACCTGACGCTGGAAGCCCAGTGTTTGCACGGGGGCAGGGGGAGGAGGCGGCGGCGGGGGCCGCCGGGGCTCGTGTCCCTCCGAGGCGGACGCGGGGAGCCCGCAGCGGGGCTCGGCGGCAGCGGGACCGGCCGGGGCTCCGCGCTGCATCCCGCGGGGAGGTGACGCGGGGCCGCGCGGCCCGGGGGAGAATAAAACACTGGGGAAAAAATTTATAAATAAACAAAAGAACAAAACACACCCTAAGAGCGGCTTACAGGGGGCGGGCGGGCAGGATGCGGCTGCCCGGGGGGAAACCTGCCCTTCCCCGGGGCGGAGCGGGGCCTCCCTCTCTCCCTCCCTCCCTCCTTCCATCGCTCCCTCCCTCCTTCCC
>VZRV01002663.1:311381-349437 GCA_013398115.1 Falcunculus frontatus
GGGCGGGCGGGGGCGGCCGGGCCGGGGATGGAGCGGGAATGGAGCCGGGGCTGGGGCTGCTCTCGGGGCGGAGGACGGCATCGTCTCCGGACGGGGCTCTCTCGCGGCCGGCCTGTGCGGACACCCCCGCGGTGCGGGCTCGGTGCTGTCATTTCCCCATCCCGCGCCCGGGAGCTGCGCCGTGGCCGCCCGGGCCCCGCGGGCATCCCGCTGCCGCCGGCCCCGACACGTGCCGCGGGACCCCGGGCGCGGCGATGGCACCGGGTGGCCCTACCGCGTGTCCCACAGACCCCACGGGGCTCCTGCCCGGGGGTGGAGGGCCGGCAGCAGGGGTGCCAGGGAAAGATAGGCCATGGGGTTGGGAAAAGAGAGGATTTTTAAGGTCAAGAGGCAAGTGAGAGTCCAGGAAAAGATGAAGGGGATGGAGCTGGTGGAGCGACTGTGTACAGGGGACAGGTCTCGTTAGAAGCCACAGGTTGGGTTGCTGCGAGTGACAGAGCGTGGTTAGGAAGTGGGATGCAGCCCTGCAGCCACGTGCACGGCACAGAGCATCAGGAGCATGAAGGTAACAGTCAAGACCAAGAGCAGAAGTGAGATGACCACGGGAAGCTGGTGTGATGGAGCTGTGGGCTGACTACAATGCTGCAGGGGCAGAAACCATCCCCCGGGACATGACCTGCTTGTCCTCAGGGCCAGGGGGACCGTGCTGGGGAGAGGATGTGTGGTGGCTGTGGGCACCGGAGTTGCCTTCATGGCCCGAAACCAGAGAGACAGCCCCTCTCCTGGGAGAAGGAGCCCCGTCCTTCTGGCCCCTCTCCATGAGCACTTTCTCATGGGAAAAACAGCCAACAAACCCCGAAAGCCCGTACCTGAGTGTGCTGTGGGGGGTGTCTGATGGACCAGTGCCGTTCCGGGGAAGGCTGTCACCACTTTAGGGAGTTAATTTGAAGGAGCCTTTGCTTTCAAGTCGGCCCTAATGTCTTTTAAAGTGCAGAGCTGCTCTCGTTTCCTCTCTTGTGGGCATCATGGGCTGGAGGTGATGTTTCCAGGAAAGCTGGGAGTCGCTTGGCAGTGCTGGACAAAGGTGATGGAGGTGCCCTGAGCTCATCTTGGCCTGTGCTCAACACCATCTCTGGATCTTATGCTTTTTTGGGATGCTCATTATATATTGCTTCAGCAGTATTAGGCAGTATCCTCGAAATTATAAAAAAAACTTGGTAAAGACGTTTTTGTGACTCCTATTGAAACCTGCTGCTGGGTGTTGTGACACTACAATGCTACCAGCCTGGCTTTGCATTTTTTCCCCAGTTCTTTTTACCCTTTGTTGGCTGGGCCAGGCAGTGCAGGAGACTCTTCCATGCACCTTGGAGGCGATGAAAAGCTTTGCTGCTTGGGCACAGGGACATGTACTAGATGGGGCATAGGTGCCTGTTTCCAGTATCTCATAAATTTGGGTGTCCTCTGACTTCTAGAGAAGCTGCTGAGAGATTTTTTTCCCATGAAAAGTCAGGTGGGGGATGCATATGGTCTTTGTATACTACAGTGACTAATATATTTCTGGCAAGGTCTGTGCTCACCAGTAGGAAGGGAAACTGTGATCGATGCCCCCGTTGCTGCAGATGACACCACTCTTGGCACGGGCTCTTCCACCGCTGACCGTGACCGGGGAAAGCAAAATAGCCACTGGACTCTGCCCAGGGAGACCAATAACTGCCCCAGGCTGGCCCTGCTTGGCTTTTAACCAACCTTCAGCAGTAGCAGGGGAGGATCTCCGCGTGTAAAATCAGCCCTGGTTTTGGTGTTTTGAGTTCAGTTTCGTTATAAACAGCTTAAGTTGCAGTTTGTGAGCTGACCCCCATGGAAGGATGGATGGAGGGGTCACTGCCGAGCTGCCTCCAAGTCTTACCCCGTTGGGAGGGTCTGATCCTGACACTGTGTCTGCCTTGCCACAGGGAAGCACGAGTGGGGAAGGCCAGTGTGTGACCCCTGCATCTGGGGAGAGAAACAGCTCTGGGGAGGGAAGGGCAGGCTGAGACATCCGTGTGCTCTGATTTAAATCCGTGCAGCCGGGGCTGGCTGCGAGGTGTCAGCCTCTTCACTCACCCAGAATTGGTCAGCATGGTCCCCTCTGGAGGTGGCCGCATCCAGCAGGGCCCAGGCAGGGCCCACGCGCTCTCAGCAGAGCTGGGGCGGCCCGAGGGGGCTGTGAAAATCCCTCACCCTCGCGGGGGCTGATTTCACTCCCATTCGCTTCCGCTCAAGCCACGTGGACGCTGAGCGAGAGGGAGAGCTGCTGCCAGGGTTTCACAGACCTCTTTTCATTTTAATATCCCTCTCCTTGCTGAATTAGATGCGAGACTGATTGCTTCGATAATCCTGCTGCAGCCGCTATGGGTTATATATGGATTGCAGCCAAAAGCTGTGCCGATAAATCATTCCTATACACCAGGCTGTTATATTTCCTGAGGATTTTGTGGGCATGTGCTGCTCCCTTTTACATAAGGATCTGCTGGAGTTCATACCAGAATGTGCTGCTTTTCCCCGGGCAAGAGCCCGGATGGGTTGGTGAAGCCAAAGCCCCCAGGCTCTATTTCCTCTCTTTGGGATTATTGCCCTCATTTCAGCTATTTTACTTTTCTCTCTGGTTGGGAATACAGCTGTTCTCCTCCTCCTCAGCTTCCTCATGTGCTTGTTGAGGCTAACAGGGCTGTGTTCAACAGTGTGACCCCACTTTTGGGTTTCTCTCAGGGGAGGTGTCATCTCAGAGGGCAATTTCTGAAAACCCCCATCCTCCAACCCTTTGCACACACTCAAAGGGAAAACCCCTCTGATTTCCCACTCCAGACGATGTTATGATGGGTCTTGGATGACTTTTAGTTTACAGAGCCTGGGGAAGCCTGCTTGAATTAATCAGACTTGATATGTTTATCCTGGTCAAGCCAATTAACTCCCGCCGGCCAGGACACGCTCAGCTCTCAAGTGTGACTGAGACTTCATAACTCAATTTTGCTCAAGCCCGGCAAAGTTTATCAGGAACCCTTGGAAATAGGGATGCAGGCAATTCTCTGGAGGCAGGATGGGATGGCCAGCCGTGCTGTGGCACCGTTGGGGACCGGTGTTGCTACCAGTGATGTTCCTGGGGTGGTTTCATCCCAAGGCTGCCCCGATGAGCTGCCTTTTTTGGTGCGGCCGCAGTGCACGGTGAGGGTAGAGGGCACAGCATTCCGGATCGGCTCCGGCTTCAGGGCAGCTATTTATATGTGCCCACTGGAGGGGTGCCCAAAGCAAGCCAGGCAAATGGCCTTGAGATGCATCCCTGTGAATTCAGGATGAATGGGGGGGGGCTGCCTGTTTGTTTTAATCCATTTGGGAGTGCATTAAAACACGCTGCCGTGGGCTGCCAGCAGCACCGCAGGGGGAATTTGGCTTGGCTGGTGGCTCCCGGCTCTCTCATCCAGCAAAGCCCCATCCTGGAGCGGATTCAGCCCCACGAAACCCGGCGTTTCTGGAATAGTTTGTCCTTGTTGCTGTTCGTTGGCTTATTTATAGCCTCCGCATCCCTGCGCTTCTCCGTGCCTCGGAGCAGCGAGCGGTGCCGCGTTGGCTTCAGCTCCAGGCCGATCCCACTTGGGCACAAAAGCTCCAGTTTATAGATCAGTGTTGAAAACAGCAATTAGGCCACTGTGAAGCCTCGAGGACGGGGGAGACGATTTGATTTCTGTACTTGACCCATAATTTCTGCTGGGCTGATTCAGAGTGGTTGTGCTGCGGGTGCAGCACGGAAACTTCAATGGAGATGAGTGGAGCTAATTTTAACCGGCCGCCTCGTCGAGGTGTGGGAACCAGGCAGAAAAACGCCTCAAACCCTGTTCCTGCTTCTGGGCTGGTTGCTTCAGGATATTTTTTTTTGCTTCCTTCTGTGGCAACTTGTTAACCTAGAAATTAGAAACAGAACCAGTGTTGGGGCAGGGAAGAGTGATGGTTTACAGCCAACCAACCACTGAACAGCCCCAGGTGCTGTGCGGTGCCTGGCACTTGTGAATTAACATAATCTTCTCCTCTTTTTAAATTATCACTTAATTATTTGATTTTTTAAAAAAATTCTTTGTTGCTAACCGTTTTCTCATTTATCTCAAGGTTTGAGGACCTGAGTTTTGCACAGAAGGCCACAGGGCAAGGAAGAGAAATCACTGGCAATGATGGGCTGTGGGAGGAAGGAGTGAGCTAGGGGGCTGGTCCTGCACCCCACGCTTGGTAAGTGGGTCCCTGTGCCCCTGAACTGCTTTGTTTGGGGGCGGTTGGCAGAGATGTGCCCACTTTGAGAAGTAAAGTAGGGAACTCAGTGGTATTTATGCCGGTAGAGAGCAATTCTGGATCCTGCCCCTTTAAAACAACCCCTTTGGTGTATTTCTATAGTGGAGATGATGGAGTTGTTATTCCCTGGAGGTGTTTAGATAAAAAGGGTGGAAGGACCAGTGGCAGCAGCCCTGGGGTTGAGGCTGGCTCCGACCTGGAGTCTGTCCCATGGCAGGGTGATTGTGCATCCCGGTGCCATCCTGCACCACTACCCTTGGCTTCACCATTCCCTATGGAATGAATAAATCAATCTGTAGCCCAATGACCAGCAGGAGGAAATCTCGCTTTCCAGAGAGCCTGGCTGACCCCCCCTGTGTTTGCAGGCACATCTGCCCACCACAGCATGGCCAGGATGAGGCCATCAGTCCCTCCACGCCGCCACATGTCCCCGGCAGCTCGCCCACCCCACAGCCCCTCTGCTGCACTGGAGGCTGCGGCTGCCGAGCCCCCGCAGCGCTGCGGGACTCCCCGGCGCTGAGCCCCGGCCACGCCAGCATGGCCTCACTCATCGTGGTGACCGAGCACGACGCCACGGGGAGCGCGAGCGAGGAGGAGATGGAGGTGCCCGGCAGCGAGGGCTTTGGGGATGGCCGGAAGCTGCACCTCTCCGGCCGCAAGCTGTCCCTGCAGGAGCGGCCGCAGCCTGCCCGCTCGCCCGGGAACGGCAACGGCGCCAACGAACGCTTCATCTACCCCTCCCTCCCTTACTCCCCAGTGACGTCCCCGCACTCCTCCCCACGGCTGCCACGGCGGCCGACGGTGGAGTCCAACCGTGTGTCCATCACGGGATTGCAGGTGAGGGGGATGAACGTTGCAGGTGAGGGGGATGAACGTTGCAGGTGAGGGGGATGAACGCTGCTCCCGCGGTTCTTCTGCCCCCATCTGCCTGGATTTCCCCACTGTGGCATTTCTTCTCACTTGTTTTTTTTTGGGATAAACCCCTACAGCATGTTTGGATGTGTGTGGCAGAGGGCAGTGGGACATCCTGGGCAGTGGGGACAGCCCTCAGGGAGGTGAGACCCCAACTCACCAGTTTTCATGCCATTTGCTGATGCCGCCAGCTGTCACAGCTGTGTTTGGTGGAAGCCAGGAGTGTACCGCAAGTTTCTTTCTTTACTCCTTAAAAATAAAAAAACAGAGAAGTTCACTGAGATCTTAAAGAGAAAACAGCCCTGCCTGCCCCGAGCCTGACAGAAAACAGGCAGCAAGTGGCTGCTTTGCCCAGAAGAAATAAAATTACTTGGCGCCAGGTCACCAGCATTAAACCCCTCAGGGCTCTCCCAGTCCATCGCTCTCGTTCCACATGAGTGGGCAGGACGGCCGTTAACGTTTGCAATTAGCCATCTATAAACACACCAACGTGTGCCTTGGTGGGTGGCTTTTGTGGCTCATGAATCAAAGCTGCCCAGCCTCATGTGGGTGCTCAA
Organism: Falcunculus frontatus; assembly: GCA_013398115.1. Lineage (NCBI taxonomy): Eukaryota > Metazoa > Chordata > Aves > Passeriformes > Falcunculus > Falcunculus frontatus. The sequence continues at coordinate 317,165 of VZRV01002663.1, forward strand.
GCAGAGCAGGATGGGGTGTGAGTTTGCAGAGAAAGTTTTGCTGGAGATTTAAAAGGAGAAGAGCAAACGCGAGCGGTTTTGTGGCTCACGCCAAACTTCCCCGCTCTCTCCCCACAGGACTGTGTGCAGCTCAACCAGTACAAGCTGAAGGATGAGATTGGGAAGGTGAATATTGGGTTTGGGGTGGGATGAGGAGTTTTGGGGTGGGAGGATGTTGGGCTTGCTTTCACTTTCCAGTCATGGGAATGCTCCAGAATGGGAGCAAGTCCAGCCACTCGCCACAGCAGCTCGCTTGCTGTTCTGTTCTGAGTGGTGCCAATTGAATTGTATATTTTTAAAATTATTATTAATTTTCCCCCTTCACTCCCACCCACACAGTGGGGCATTTAAAGCTTTTCTTTGCTGTCAGTGTGATGTCAGACTGTACACCCCCCTGCTCCTCCCAGCATCGCCCACCAGCTCTGTGATCCCTGTGGGGTGGGTTTGGAGAGGAGCCCAGAGCCAGATTTGGTGATGTGGGTTTTTTGGATTGTCTCTAACTGGTGCCCCATGGCTGTGCCCCTTTCCAGGGCTCCTATGGGGTGGTGAAGCTGGCCTACAATGAGGACGATAACACCTACTATGTGAGTAACATACAGCCCCAGAGCCCGCAGTGGGGCAGGTGGGAGGGGGATGGATCCCCTCTGCTGACCCCTTGCCCCATCCCACCAGCCACATTTTATCCTTGACTAGCCCCAAATTCCACATTTGTTCCCCTCTTGCAGGCAATGAAGGTTCTTTCAAAAAAGAAGCTGATGAGACAGGCGGGCTTCCCCCGTAAGTGGCACAAAACCTTTAGGTTGGGGGATGTTTCAGGGATCCTGTGGGATCATTCCTGACTGGACACATCTTTGCCTTTCCCACAGGCCGCCCGCCGCCCCGTGGGGCCAAAGCTGCTTCCGAGGGCTGCCTGCAGCCCAGAGGGCCCATCGAACAGGTCTACCAGGAGATTGCCATCCTGAAGAAGCTGGACCATCCCAACGTGGTGAAGCTGGTGGAGGTAAGCGCTGGCTTCTTTCCAAACTCATCCTTGAGCATGACAGAGCCTGGATGCTGCAGGGATGGGCTACACCTTGTCTTGGGTGAAGGGGAGTGACCCCAGCAGGGGACAAGGGCAGAATTAGGGGAGAATTGTGTTTTCCGTGTTTTAGAAGGTTTTTTATTGTCACCTCCCAAAAGATTTTTTTCTTTCCTGCCCAGAAATGGAAATGCAGCAAAATGTTGCTTCTGTGGAGGAAACAGGTGCTGAAACAGGTTTTGGGGAAGAACTGGTGTTTCTATGGGTTCAACAGTGCAGCTGCCTTGCCCTCCACCCACTGCCTGTATGAAACAGTCCAAAAATCAAGAATTAAGGATGTGCAGGCTGGAGTTTATTTGGCTCATGAGTCAGATGATGCTTCCTGTGTGTTTTAAATATTTGCTTCGTTGAAGTACAGCTACATCTCTGTCCTCTTTTTTTCCCTACTCTTGTGGGTAGAAGCTTGGAGATGAGCAGACCGTGCTGATGGTGCAGATGGTGCAGAACTGAGATGGCTGCTAAATAAAATATCACAGATTTTAATTTGCAAGGCTTTCTTGGCACTGTTTAATTGCCTTTTTGCTTCCTTTGGCAGGTCCTGGATGACCCCAGTGAGGATCACCTGTACATGGGTAAGTGCCCACTGCCCTGAGGTGCCACAGGGATGGGGCAAAAGGTTCCCACTGTGTTTTGGAGCAGCTCTGGGTGTGGGGCTGGGTCTCTCCTTCACTGTGGATATAGCCTGGATGTGCTGGAGGAGCAAATGGGATGAGGTTTGGGTTGTGAACAGAGACAAGAGTGTTTTATAGCACTTTATTGGCATTAATTCAACACCAGGGCATGTTTTGCCATGAGAGCACCAGCACTGATGTTCTCAGCTTTGAAGCCAGGCTGATAGAAAGTAGTTATTTCTTTGACTTTGGGAAAAAGGCACGAGTTAATGATCCAAGGTACAAATGAGCCACATCCCAATCTGCCTGGCAGACTGCAGTTGTTGGCTTGATGTAAATACAAAACTCTTGGAGAAGGCATTTCTTTTCCATCATTTATGTTCAGCCTATACTAGTGGAGGAGTGTGTGATGCCTTCATGGCCAAGTGCAGAGGTTTGCTCGGGGTGTGGGCTTGGCTTTTTTGGTGGCAAACTGGGGGTTTTTGTGTGCCATAGAGGGCACTTCATGATGCTGAAGCTGCAGCACTGAGAAGATAGTTGGCAGCATCCCCTTAACTGAAAATGGGAGCAACCCAAATGCCACATGCCTTGCATAAGACGGCATCTCCTTTTTAAAAATAACGTATTATTTTTAGAATTTTTGTCATTAAAATAATTGCTTTTGTGCTGAGACTGTGCTCGCAGGAGCCGTACCCTGTAAGCGATCCGTAATCACCTTCTCTTTTGTGTTGCAGTGTTTGAACTGGTGAAGCAGGGGTGAGTACTGAATTCCAGATTTAATCCTACTAACACTTGAATATGAGATGGGTTTGTGAGTGGCAGAGCTTGGCCACCCAAGGTGGGAATGGGGTACAGAGATGATGGGGAGGCTCGTGGTGGGTCTTGAGGTTTGAGTAGCATCTTCCCAGCGTGGTTATAGCAGAGTACATCCTGCAGGTGCCTGTGTTTGGGGTTGTGTGCTGTCACCAGCTGGTGACAAAGCCTTCGGGCCCTGTTTCAGCACATCCAGGTGGGGAATGAACTCCATTCTCTGTTGCCTTTGCAGCCCTGTGATGGAAATCCCAACCTTGAAACCTCTCAGCGAGGACCAGGCTCGGTTCTACTTCCAGGATCTGATCAAGGGCATTGAATACTGTAAGTGTCTCTTCAAAAATGATGGGATTTCTTATTTTTGGATTTTTTTCTAAACACCTGGAGCTGACCTTTCTGCTGGTGTGCAGTGCCATTTCTTGTGGCTCAGGCTGCACAGGGGCTTTTAAAGCTGGGGCTGGGTGTGGCGTTAGCAGAAAGGCTTAGGCCATACGGAGCCCTCGTGGCTCCTTTACTGCAAACCAGTGCTGCTGCTGCACCACTCATTGTCCCTCTGGCTGCAGTGCACTATCAGAAGATAATCCATCGGGATATTAAACCTTCCAACCTCCTCGTGGGGGAAGACGGGCACGTCAAGATCGCTGACTTCGGAGTGAGCAACGAGTTCAAGGGAGCTGATGCCCTCTTAACCAACACAGTGGGCACTCCTGCCTTCATGGCCCCGGAGACGCTCTCGGAAACCAGGAAAATCTTCTCTGGAAAGGTATTTAATAGCAATTTGAAGGGTCTTGGACTAACCTTGCACACACTGTCTGTTGTAGATTTAACTTCGCTTTCTTCCCTCTGCAGGCTTTGGATGTCTGGGCCATGGGGATCACCCTGTACTGCTTCGTGTTTGGGCAGGTAATGAGATGGTTTTTCAGTGCTGTTGGTGTTGGGGGGGGTTGGTTTGTGCATTCCATGTTCCAGGTAGGCAGTGAGACTGGCACCTTGTGTCCCTGTTCAAGCTGAGTGGAGATGAGGATGTGTGGATGGAAATGGGAAACCTTTGTCTGTCCCTGGGATGGGTGCAGCCAAAAGGGTTGTGTTTCTCTTCTTCCCCAGTGGAAAAAATTCTGTGCCTGGGCAGATTTTTTAGGAAAGGAGCTCTTATAGTAACGGGTAATTTTTGGTTAAATGTTTTTTCATTGCGTCTAAAAGTAGACATTGGTATAATAGGAAATCTTCTGGAATTTCCCTGTAACTGGATCTTTGCTCTCCTTCATACCCTATGAGATCCTGATGTTCCTCTGGCTGCTCCACTGCTGCCTCTTAACAGAGATTGTTGCTTTCCTCATTGCTTTTTTTCTTCGTGGTAGTGCCCTTTTATGGATGAAAGGATCTTGAGTTTACACAATAAAATCAAGACCCAAACGTTGGAGTTCCCAGACCAGTAAGTACTCAAAAACAAAAACAACCCATCAATCCTTATTTTACAGCTCATTTGAGTTGTTTCTCAAGCACTGCCCGGATAGGGCTGGCCCTGCTCTTCTGTGGTTTTGCAAAACTCAGGCTTTGAGTTTTGCCCTGCCCTGTAGGTCCAGCCCCTCTGTCCAGGAAGGCCCACAGTGGCTGGCACTGAGGTGAAGAACAGGAGCAGCATCCATCCCTTTCCCCATCTCATCTCTCCCTTCTTCCTTCCACAGGCCAGAAGTTACAGACTTCTTGAAGGATTTGATTACACGGATGTTGGATAAAAATCCCGAATCTAGGATTTCGGTCCCAGAAATCAAGGTACTGACCCAGCTTCCTGGTGCTGGCTGTGGCTTCACTTCTGTTGGGTTCTCCTTGCTCGGCTTTTTTTGGGAGTCAGTTTGATCGCGCCAGGCTAGGTCCTCCCCCTGTGCCCAGGGCCCCTGGGCAGGTAAGTCCCAGCTCCTTCCCCTGCTCTGGGACCTGCTCAGCTTTGGGACCTTTGGTGCCTATAGAAGTCACAGGCAAAAGGAAATCCCCTGAGTACAGTATTTCCTCTGCTACCAGGAAAGTACTGTGCAACAGCCTTTCGCAGGAGATTTCTGGTCCTTCGCCCCTGCGGGAGCCTGGAAGGGGCGAGAAGCTGAGAGAATGGAGACCAAGGTAGGGGGAAAGGATTGCGGGGGAATTGCGGAACCGTTTTGTGCTCCTCCTGCAGCCGACCAAGTCACCAGGTGTGTGGGCAAGGAGAAACAGGGATTCTGCCTTCAGTCATGGATTAAACAAGGTCCAGGACGAGGGCTCAGTGGTTCTCCCCATCACTGCTACTCATACACATGGACTGGAATAAATCTCTCCTGCCTCTTGGTGCTGCCTCATCCATAAGATGAGAGTGAAGATAGGTCTCCTTCCCTAAAGCCCAGAGATCCCAGTGCTGTAGGTCACCAAGGTTATGGCTTGGTTGTGTAGGTGGGGCCAGCGCTGGCTCTGAATGAGCCACACCACGGCATTTTCTGCTTTGGACTGTGCAGTTCCTGGCAGCACCGGGGTGAGCTGCCTCACCAGTGAGATGGCACATCCCTGCCCTGCTCCCTGGCGTTTCAGGAGCACATAGGGGCCATAGCTTGGACAAGGAGATGCGTTTGCCAGGCTTGTGTTGTTTGAGTTACGAAAAAGAGGAAATCGTTCCTGACAGGCTGTGTTATTAATTGAAGTTGCACCCCTGGGTCACCAAGAACGGAGCAGAGCTGCTGCCCACGGAGGATGAGAACTGCACCCTCGTCGAGGTGACAGAGGAGGAGGTGGAGAATTCAGTCAAGCACATCCCCAGCCTGGCCACCGTGGTGAGTACAAAGGAGTTGATGGTCTGTGGATGCACAGTGGGGTCCACGCTGCCTGCTGGGGTGGCCCTGAGCAGCTGGAGTTTGCTGCTGAAGGACAGAATCATTGGGCAGGATTAGAGCAAAGACCTTCCCTCTCTTGGAAACAAGTGCTGCAAGACACTTGAGTGTCTCAGGGTCTCAGCAGCTCACTGGATGTGGCTGTTCCCCACAGTGCAGGGGAATATTTTAGAGCAGTTCCAAAGGTAACTGTCAGTGGGTTGCTGGTCTTCACGCTTGGGCTGGCTGCCCAAATATCACTGCATTTGCTCAGGGCAAAAGAACATCTGGTCCAGAACCTGCCTGTGGCCTGGAGCAGATGTTTTGACCAGGCACAAGGAGCTCCTGCCCTGTTCTGCCTGTCCAGCCGTAGGGGCTGTGGGAGCTTCCCGCGATGGAGATTTTATCTGGGCCACGACGTGCATCAGCCCCCGCCTGGAGCTATTCTTGGTGACTTCATCTCATCTCTTTTCAAGCTCATATTTTTATTCTCTGCAACCCACTGTGGTGGTGAGAACCACATTGTAACCCTGTCCTGTGTGGAAAGTGAAATCCTTTGTGGTTTTGAACCTAATGATTTCTTTGGGTGCCGCCAGCCCTTGTGTTAGAAACAGCGAGCGACCATTCACAGTTCCCTGGCGTGGTGTTATCTGCCTGTAGGTACCCAGGCTGTGATGTTTTTGAAGAACAGGTTTCCCTTTGAAGCCCCTTTTCCATCTCATAGCTGTGCCCACATCTGGCCTCGTTTCTGGAGCTCTCTCCCTTTTGGGTGCCCTGCAGAAATCTCACTGACCGCAGATGTGAATATGCAAATGTGCCTTGTGCTGCTCAGGCTGAAAAAGCAGATGTTGCTCTAAAGATATCACCATTGATGAGGGGTTTACCTCCTTTTTCCTGTTCAGAGGGGACTTGATCAGTGGGCTCAATGCTCCCAGCCCTGTTGAAATCCAGGTGTGTTCAGCACAGCTCAAGGCAAATGAGATTTTACTGCACCTTTTTGACTCTTAAATAACACACTGCCTCCAGGCAGATGTGATATTTTCACATTTGCATTTGATCTTCAGAATTACCCTCTGGTGCCTGATCTTTGTGCAGCCAAGTGCAGGCGTTGACGCTCCAGTACGAGATTCACTCACGTAGCTTTGACTCTTGCATAAAACACCTTCCCCTTCGGACACGGAAGGGCTCTCTGTGCGCCCTGGTGAGCAGATACATGAGGCACAGAGGGAGGAGAACAACATCAAATGAAGCCAGGGGCTCTCAGGGATGCACCTGCTGAGGCAGGGTCCAGTGCTGCTCACCTTGTTGTCTGCTCCCACCAGCAAAACAAGCTGGGGGATGCCAGGGAAGAACCCTGACACATTTCTGTTCCCACCAGTTTCTGATTGGTAACTTTGTGTTTTGCAGCCAAAGCTGGACAAATGGCCAGCTTTTCAGTTTGGTTTCAGATGAACATTAAGGTAAAATTGTGCCAGTTCCTTCCCCTCTCCCTTTCCAGTGAATTTTTCTGCCAGGTAGTCATGGAGAACTGGGAATTTGCGGGTACTGGATGTAGTAATCAGTAAAATCTGATTCTGGGGAGGAGAGAAACCTCGCAGACCTGGCTTTGCTCTCCTTTCTAGCCTCTCACAGCTAGTGTGGCTCTCACCTGCAAGAGTTTCAGATAAGGATACAGCCCCTGTATTAAGCAGCTGGAGACTTGCAAAGATGCTTCCTTCTGATTTCTATTCTTTGACTTTGACTTATTTTCACTATTTTTTTTAATTACTTGGGCATGAAAGCTGGATGTTCCTGTTGCTCTTGAATGAAGGAAAAGCAGCTCTGATGAACTACATTCTGGTTTTGCAGATCTTGGTTAAAACAATGATCCGGAAGCGATCCTTTGGGAACCCATTCGAGGGGAGCAAGAGGGAGGAGCGGTCACTGTCTTCCTCTGGGAACCTGCTGCCGTAAGTGTCATCACCTCACCTCAGCCCCAAAAGACATTTGCAGCTTTTTCCAATGCTCTGGAGGAGAAATCAAATAGCTAGGCTTTGAAACTTTCATGGGGGCCATGATTGCAACATTCACGCACCTTCTGTCTGATCTGTAACTGCTTTATGGGATTTTTGTGACATGGAATCTCCTGCTGTTCTGATGGGATGAAAAACATCTTTTTATGGCACTTCCAGCCTGTTACATGGGGAGAGATGACACATGCTCAGTGTCCCAAAGATCCCATGGCAGGGAAGGGGCAGAAACTGGTGTCTCGTGGCCTGCTTTGTCTTTTTCTGAGTCACTCAGCAGCTGTTTTATTTCCTTTGAAAACAGGAAACGAGGCAGTGAAGATAACCTGAAATGCAACGACTTGCCCAATGTGGGAGAGGAGGAACTTCTTTCTTGAACGTGAACTTTATGGTTCTGTCGAGCAACTCAATCCAGGGCACGTCACAAAGTGTGCGCTGGGGACGAGGTGACCAGAGCCCACAGCAAACACAGCATGACATGGCGCTATCTCGGTACAATGCTGGATGTAGAGCTCACATAGCAGCATGTTTATCCCATGTTATCAGACATCCAACTATTTGCCATAAACATGGAACGTCTCCGATCACTTGGACTGCTGACTTCTGATGGGAGAGGCACTGGCGGACAGCGGAGAGGCGAGCGGTCGTGGTGAGCAGCAACGGGGCTTTGCAAAACAAAACCCACAGCAGCCAAAGGAAAATGAGTTTGGAACTGCTTTTAGCTGGTTTTAACGCCAAATAATTTGCAGGGACTGATGCCAGCGTCCCAGGGGCGCGATGCCCATCGCGTAGCCGTGGGCACGCGCAGAAGGGTGAAGCTTTTGCCAAGTGGGATACACAGCAGTAAAACCAACCACACGTGTGCACTTTGAGAGTTCACGACCTACCAGGAATGTTGTTGCATCTATTTCTTGTCGTTCTGGTTTGTTTTTAATTGACACCTTTTTAACTGCATGGGAACAAAGCGAAAACCCACCTTTTCAGCTTTTTAAAGAATGCCTATCTTTGTGAGCCAAGTTGTATGAAAAGGCATCTTCAGGACGTTCAGAAAGTGAGGTTAATTACCTCCTCAGGTAATTAACACCTTTCCAGAGGCCTTGGTGTGACCAGGACTTGGTAAGTTAGGTATTCAGTGTATGAAAGGAAAAGGTATTTAAGGGCTTAAGTTCAGTTTGAACTATTTTTGCTGCAGACATAGGAGTGAAAGGTGGTGTTTAGCTGAATGTTTTAAACAACAGAAGAAGCACTAACTGTTTGTTTCTAAATCTTTTACTTGATCTAGGTAGATATATTATAAAATATAAAATTCAGGGTAAAATCCTTCACTTCCATGTACATTACATGGTTTACTACAATTAAAAATAATACAATTTATGCTGTTTTTTAAGTATAGACTTAGGGCTTGCTTAGAATTTAAGATCTTAATGATTAGCTAGTAATTTTCAAAGAAACGTTTGTTTTCCAAACTCTTAATCTGGATTCTGGGGCCAATGCTATGTATTTTTTGCAAGTTTGTTACCAGTAATTTGTGAATGCCTGTGGATCAGAGGCTTGTTAGTAAATTAAGTGTATATCTAGTTTATGGATTGTTTCTTACGAAGAGCTCTTTCACCTTCAGTCAGATTACTCTGATTATTTGTGGTGCTTGTACAAAATAATAATCAATCATGTGGTGGGAGAGACTCTGGCGTCCAGACTCACTTTCCCAAGTTCTCTGTGCTTGAACAAAGCTGGAGAACGAGGAGCCAGGGTTTGCCCGAGGAAAGGGGTCACGGTAAGTACAGTTGTTTTGTGGATGGAGCGTGGAACTAGAGGGGAAAAGATCTGATTTTTTCCCTTCTCAGTCTGATGTGGTTGTGTGACCTTGAACGAGGCACTTGATGTACCTGACAGAGAAGGAGGATTTGAGTCTCCCAAGCTTGTGAGAGACTGATAAGGTGTAATTCTTTGCCCTCAGGAAGAAGGCACTAGGAGACTGCCAAGTATTTTGATTAATGGTAAGATCTCTGCCTGCTAACCCCGGCCATGGATGCCCTGCCTTTAGAAAGTGACTGTTCCCTTGTCTTCCTTTATCCTGGACAGCACAAGCAGCAGCGTGCCAAGGTCCTTGGCCCTGCTGCAGTCAGATCTGGCCTGGTAATTCCTGGTTAGGACTGGTTTTTGTTAAAGCCAGGGCAGCATTAGCAAGGGTGCAGATGCCTACCTAAACTGTCCCTTACACCTTTTGATCACTTGAAGCGATGTTCCCCCTAAATTGCAATTTATTACAGAAGCATTGTGCTGCTGGCCTCTCTCCAAAGCCAGTGAGGACAGTTGGTGGTTTGGGAGCAATACTATGGAGTTTGGAGCCATAAGACACACACTGTTTTCCTCCCATTTTAGTCCGAGGCTATGCCAAAGCCCTGCAGCTTCAGCTATGGGAAAACCAAACAGGTAATTTGGGGGCCAGCACTACTATAGCTGCCTGCTCCCCCTTTCCTACACAGGACTTTTCATTGTGGAAATGTGTGTGAGTGGGCAGCCTGGTTCTCTAACCCTGCAAATGGACTTGATCTGCAAAAAAAAAAAAAAAAGTAAAAAAGCTAGGGGATCTGATTCTTTGTAGCTAGTGCATAGTAATGCGTGTGGTGTGTTTGTTAGAGGTGTGTTGTAGAGATCTCTGTGCTGCCCATCCCTGGTTGTGATTTGTCGGGTGAGACAGTTTACATTGACCAAACAGGTCTGCCAGGTGTAACGCAGCTTCTCAACAGCTGTACCAGCTCCCCGCTGCCCAGCCAGTCTCTGGGCCTCAGATACTCCCACAGATCAGTGTCTGACTGCCTGCACGGGCTTGGTTCTAAAGGATGCTAAAGCTCAGCACTTCCCCAAGGTGCTCTCCAAATCGAGTATCCCTCAGTGCAGGCTCTGGTGGGGCTGCAGCCAAATGCACATTTTGGAAAGAAACACGATGTGGATTTTTCTGGTTGGTCAGCTCTGTTGAAAGCATAAAGCATGGCCATGTGAGGGAGATCTCTCTAAATGCATGACCTGTTAGAGAAGCTGTACTGTGTATATAAACCTGCTCAGTTCCCCAGCTGCTGTTCCTTAGTAGTAACGCTGGCTTTCTCCTTATAGTGAAGTGAACATTTTGCTTGTGCCTTGGAACTGGGCAATAGCTTGATTTCCCCAACTCCCTTCCTTCCAAGCAAGCCCAGTGCTGACTGTGGGCTTATTGCTGGGTACTAAGCCTTTTTGGCTCTGAAAGCACACAGGAAAGTGCTAAGGGGAAACCAGGCCTCTTGTCTGAGTAGTTTTCCATGGTGGTCCCCTTTTACCTATCAGGCAATTGATCTGTTTCTTTTCTAAGGTCCTGAACTATTCCTGATTTTTATACTGGTTGTTTAATGACCAAGGCTTGTGTTTCATTCCTACCCCTTTATTATGCATTTAACTTTATCAGGTGTATCAAGTTTAAATACTGTGTATTTACCACTTTTAAATTATATTACCTAAGAAGAAAGAATAAACCAACAACTAAGTGTTTTTCCACACAGCTGTTCAAGCTTCACTGTACAAATTGAAATAAATGACATGCAACCAAACCCAGAGTTAGTTGATCAAGTGGAACCATTATTCTGTTTGAGTGGTCTTTATCAAGCTGTGAGAGTTTGCTTGTTGGAAGAGGAATCTGAAAGCACTTTCCTATGTTAGTGAAGTCTGGTGCTCTACCATTACAGGGGATCTTGGGCTAGGATGAGACCACAGCAGCTCGAGCCACTGTATAATCCAAACTGAGCATTCACATGAACGGACTGGAACGCTGACTCTTGGAAAGGCACTCTTTGAGTTGGGACTCAGCTTAGTGCTCAGCAGCAGCAGGCACATAGAGAATAAAACAAATTGATAATGCTGTGGTTTATCCTGTGGTTTATAATGCTGCTGGAGAAAGGCAGCCAGGATGCTGGAGGTCTGGAATGGATCCCAGGGCTCTGTAACACCAGAAAAGGTTTAGAGAAAGGGAAGACCTGGACTTTGTGAGTCAGTGTGATCACTAGAGGTGCTCAAGGCCGTGTGAATATAAAAGCCAACAAATCCACTTCAATCAAATTGTGTAAAAACTGCAGCAGCCCAGACACAGGGTTGGTGTGGTGGTGAAAAGCATGGGAGGTGTGCCAGATCTGTTCTTCCAAGCAGTTGGTACCAGCATTCAGATAAAGACCCTAAGACCCTGGCCTCTGACTTACAAGTCTTTTCCCTTGGGGAGGGTTGAAAGCAACAGACATGGACAAGGTGTCAGGAGAAACAAGGCAGAGCAGCTGTAGTTTTAGCAGTACTTCTCCTGAGAGAATCAAGAGGCAAAGCCTACAGAGCCCTGGTTTTGATAGCCCTCCACTAACACTTGGTATGTGGGGAGAGATGAACAATCAAAACCCAGCTTGCAGAACTTCAAGAAGGAAGACAGTATTTTATTCAAGTAAATTTTAAAGTAATAGCATAAAAATTAGACAAAATAGAAAAAAGTTCTGTAACCAGTAAGCCATTTATCACAGCACAATGGAGCCAGACACTGCTTTATCTTGGTCTGTGGCCACTGGAGTTTGGAGACCCAATTAAATAGTGGGTACACACTCAGCTAAGCTTCACAATCCTTCAGGGAAAAGAAAAATGACAACAGCAAGGAGCTGCTGTCCCAAGGTTAGGTACCTCCTGGCAGTGGCCATGTTCAATCTAAGGAAGAATCTGTGCCTATTGTCCTGTGCCCTCTGCTATCAGTGAGCTCAGGGATAGGAGGACTGTCAAAATGATGATGCCAGAGCTGTCCCTGTCCCAGGCTCGGCCAGTGCAGAGGTCTGGCATAAAGCACAATTTTCCCTCTGTGCTTAGTGCAATTAACCTGGAAAGACAGCAGACAAAGAGCAGACCCGGTTCTTTTCCCTGGGGCCGGCTCCCAAGTAGTAAAGAGTAGTGACGATGGTCCCTTTCTCAGTTTCGTTCCCCGCTTCCTTCCAGCAAGGAGGGGGTGGTCTCATGGCAGGGTCAAGAAACGTTCCCAGCAGCAGTTTAGAGCAGCATTTGGTCCTGCAGCACCAGGAGCTCAGGAGTCTGTTCCGTATGTCTCACCAACTCCCTGCAAGGATCAGAGACTACAGTTCTCTGCCAGAAACTCTTCTTTCTCCCCCTTCCAATCACATAAAATCCTTTGCACAGGCAAGCTACTTCCTCTTACTCAAGACTTTACTTTTCCAGTGGCACAAGGTGTTTTGATTGAGAAATCTGCCCTCTGCAGCCACACTTCCCACCAAGCACAGGGCTGTAGGGCTGAGCTCTGCCCTCAGCACCTGTCAAGCAACCAACATTTTAAATCCTACTGACCAAACTGATCATTTGTATCCTGGAGGGAGCTCTAAGTGTTGCTGTCAGCACACTGGTCTCAGAAAATACCAACCCATTGAATGGGTTTTTTCACAACTGCGGGAACCCCAAAAGCCAAGAAGGAAGGATTTGATGGGAACAGAGCTGTTCCCTACAGCACTTGGAAGGCAAATGCCAATGACTGCAACCCAAAAAGGAGGTGCAGTAGGTGCATGACAAGTCCTTGAACATATATTTTCCTCTCCAAGAGTGGTTGCCCAGGAAACATGACAATATTTGTTTCTAGTGCTCTTCCCTGCAACAGCTTTGAGGTAAAAATTAGCTTCTCTGACGAAGACAAAGTTTCCTTAGAACTGTGGTTCAAAATCCCCATTTGATGTGGACTTTCTACATCCTGTTTCAGAATCTCTGTGGAGTCAGAGGAGGAAGCAATTTTGCCTTTACCCTGCCTTCGTTGATGCTTACCAGTTCATGATCCTCCACATATTTGTATTTCTTCTCCCGATAGTAATATCTCTTCTTCATGCAATACAGAACAACAATGTCACACAGCACTGTTGCCTAGTGGAGATTGAAAGAGTTTAAGACAGTGATCCTCAGAACTGAGGCACTATTCCAGAATTGAGTCCAAGTGTCACTTACCACACCAAACAGTGCTAAGCCAGAGCCGATGTTAATCATGGTAGGAATTACATCAAATTTTCCTGCCTAGAAGACAGTTACAAGGCTGAGAATGCTTTTCAGCATTTCTGAAAGCCCTTGCTACAAGACCTCTGGGAACTGTCACCCTACCTTTCCAAACACTATGATATCAAAGCGGATGCCATAAGCTTTGACAAGTGTCCGTGATTCAGTGCCATCACTATTCTTGTAGTATTTTGCAAACCTGCAGAAAAGATGGGTCAGAGCTTAGCTGGAAATTTTGAGGTTGCATACGTGACCATGCAACATCCAGGTGCGTTCCCCATCCCAAGAGGATGGGCTGAACATTGGTACTTCCAGACACAAGCCCCAAGTGATGGAGATTTCATGCAGGCAAGCTCATATAGGAGAAAAGCCCAAACCAGGTGAATTCAAGACAACAGTGAGCACCATAAAATCAAGAAACTTGCAAGGCATAGGAAGGGGAGAAAGCAGCTTTAGCCGGGGAGCAGAAGGACAAACAGGAAATTCAGCTACGCGAGAGAGGCGGGCAGGCGGCTGCAGGGGACCAGGCAGCCGCGAGAGGGCAGGGCCGGCAGCACCCGCGGGGCTCGGCCGGGCACACAAAGGCTGCTCCATGTCCCGCACTGAGTCACCCGCAGGCAATCAACGGGGAAAAGGGATGAGAACAAATAAGTGAGATCAGACTTACTCGGCCACGTGGCTGACTAAGCCAGGAGGAAGCAGAGAAGAGGGTGGAAGAGAAGAGGAAGGATTGGTAAAGGGCTGTACCACGGTCTGGAATTAGCAAGAGCACTTCAGATCCAGCTGTGATATCCTCCAGACGATCCTGACACGCCAATACCTGCAAGCCTGGCACCTCCCAAACACACATTAGTGCCCTGCACAGCTCCACAGCAAATTCATCCAAGTTCCACCAAAAGATCCCCTGTGCTAAGCAAGATTTTGTGATTCTAAAAACAAAACAGCCCTGAGCCGTGTTTCCTCACGAGCAGGAATCCTGCAAGGACCTTGGCAAGGTGGCAAATCCATATTATTACAGTCTGAGTCTGGATGCAACCAGCTGCTGGCTCTGTGCTTGTGTTTTACTGGAAGTGCTGGACTTAGCTGAACCGGCCAGAATGTGTACGTGATGGTGTGTGATGCCAGGATATTCCAGGTGCAGATATGGTCTTAAACTGACAGAGCCACTTTTACAGGTTAGTTTTTCCCCCAAGCAGAGTGCAGGAGATGCTTCAGTCTCCCAACCCCACCTCAGTCCCCTCAAATTCTGCCCTATCAGCATACCTTGAAACAGTCAGCTGCCCCATTGCCACCCCGTTGCCCAAACAGCCATCCAAAAGCTGATGGAAACATGACTCAGGCACTCTGACGCAATCAGCGGAGCTTCACTGAGCTCCCCACCCTGCTGTGGTTTGTGCACAGTGAGGATCCCACCTGCTCTGTCTTACAGCATCAGAAAAGCTCTCCAGGTTTCTTTTGGTGCTCTCCAAGCACCATCAAAAGCCCAAAACTACCACAACTGCCAGTGGCAGACGGAGCTGCAGGGACACCAGGTGCCCTCCACAGCCACATTACCTGAAGTTGTAGCCAGGTGAGACGGTATGGGCAGGGTCCTTGTTGTCGAGGCGCCGGAAGGAATATTTTGGCACACAGTGGGAAGCAGCTCTGTCCAGGTTGCAGTCCCAGTTGATCTGCAGTGCCATGACTCCACCCTGCCAAGTAGAGGAGAAGTGATGGGCCAGCCCAGCACTAGGCTCTCTGCTGACCAGGACCCTGATTTACTGGCTCTAATCCCAGGCTCAGTCCCACACTCTTTTCTGTTGCTACAGAACCTTGCACATAACCCCACCCAAACAAAGCAAGGACAATTATTTGTTATGTAGAATTAATTCCAGTCCCTCTGGCCGGAGCACTCTCCACCCTGCAGCTGATCTGTGATCTGTGGCTTAAGCCACGAGGCAGAGGGGGTAAAACACCTACCACCCCTCTTCTAAAAACATCTGAAGCCCAAGAGAAGGGTCTGCTAAATACCTCCACAGCCAATTCCTGGAAGTCCTGTCCTGCAGCTTCAGCTATTTTCCCTAAACGGAAGATAGGGCAGAAGGGATCTGTCTGGGCATCATAGATGCAGTTCTTGAGGTAGGTGGAGTTGATAGTGGGGAGGATGTTTCGCCTGCAGGAGAACAGAAAGAGAAGAGTTGTTGCATCCCCTTTACTGCCCACGAGACCAGACAGTGCCATGACGCTCTCACTATTTACTTGCTGAAGTTGAACTTGCGGTACCAAATGTTGTTCTTCACCAGGAGGGTGAAGTTCTCAGCTTCTCGCAGGAACGCTGGCCTACAAAACAATAGGGAAAGTAAGTAAATACAACATGTTTTCACAAACAGGACTCTGCAGAGTCCTTGGTGCTCACCTCTTCAGCTCTTCCCAGCAGCATCTCACTGGGAGAAGCATCAGCTGTGTACCACCAGCCTGCTCTCAGGAGGGGCACCATGGAGTAGGAAGAGAGGGCACTCACTTGGGTATGTGACTGTCATCCTCCACAGGGCACCATGCAAAGACTTCACAGGTGTTAATGCTGCCGTTGTATGGAATACACTTCCCAGTCTGGATGCCTCAAAAGACATGTGCATGGATATATATATATATAAGACATGTCATACTGAGCAAAACCAGGCAGTATTTGACCTGTGACATCCCCTCATTCCATACGATGGAAGCAATTTTCCCAGAGGTGAAGTGCCACTACCAAAATCCACATTATCTTCTATTGCAAGTGTAATTTCAGAGAAAGAAGAATCAGGTGTTTTTCCTGAGTCAAATCCTCATCCATATGAAATACTGCTTCAGGGACTGAAGGCCGTGAAAAGGCCTCACACTGTTTGCTAACTCACCAAAGCCCACATCTACCCAGCACCCACCCAACAAAGTCTAAGTCCATCTGGTCTAAGTCCACTAGAAGAAAAATCTGAGCTTCCCTTTCAGTTCTCTTACATGTGAGAGAATAAGAACAAGGAGACTGAAGTGAAACGCTGCTTCCTTCACAGCAGGGAAGGCACAGCACAGAGGTACCACAACCCAGACTGAAAGTAGTCTTTGCAGCAGGTTCTTACCACTGCTGTGGATGCTGACATATCCTGGAACACAGTTGTTCTTCACCGTGCACTCTGTTTGATCATCTGGGAGCTGGAGAGGAACAACATTACATAAAACTCTGCAAACCCTCTCCCCCGCACTCCCACCCACACAAAGCAGGATTAAAGCAGATCCTGCACCTACCTCTGGGCAGTGGCCTTGACTCTGGTTCAGTGTGAGTATCACATTGGTCATAATAAACACGGTGTTCTCACCCTGAGCATGCAAAACAAGAAGGAAACTTAAGAGTGACAGTCTGCAAAAAGCATCCAAGGCACTGCACCAAACATCTTTGTTGACAGAGCACAGGTGGCCCAGCAGAGGGGACTTGCTCTGGACAGTGCTGGTGCAGCACTAAAGGAGCAGATTCCTATGTGTATCACCTGGTGCTGCTGTGTTTATCCAGAGGAAGGACTGTGGGACTGGCAATTCTTTCTGTCCTCCCACTCGGCCCAAAGTTCCTCATTCACATTATGAAAACAGATCACACAGCTCCTCAGGGGAGTCGTAAGGCAGGCGCAGAAATCGAGCTCCAGCTGCAAGTCCGAGCACAACTCCCACTCTTCCTTTTTGCAATATATCAGTTAGGAATTTGCCCAGTCCTGTTTCTTCAGGGAGCACTATTTTCATTACTTTACTTTCACTACTTTCAGATCTGTACCATTCCAGATCTGTCATTTGCTTCCACTCCGCTGACAAGCAAACATGACCACTCAGCCAAAATCTGGCTAAATCTGTCTTTTTTTCTGCACATGTCATGCAGACAGAGGGACCCATGACCAGCAGCTTGGCTGTGCCTGCCCAGCCTGAAGGCCACCACATATGGCCCACACAGCACACATTCCCACAGTCAATCAGTAACTACAGCAATGCTTCCTGTTCAATTCTGGATCAGGTGACTTGCAGGCTATTCCTGTGGCTTCTGCCAACAACTTAACTTGGGGTTGTTTGCTTTAGAAAGCAATAAGAAAGATGACATGTGGTTACTGTTACTGCAGCTTCTTCCTGACGCCTGCAAAGTTCTTCCTCCTCTGCCGGGACTGGCGCTGTTCCAAGTCTTTGTGGGGCACCATGGACAGTGGGATCAGCGCACCCTCAGAGAAGCAAAGGCTCCAAGGAGACCTTAGAGCCCATTCGAGTACCCAAAAGGAGCTTATAAAAAGGAGGGAAGGGGATTTTTTACACAGGCAGATAGTGATAGGATAAGGGGGAACAGTTTTAAACTACAAGAGGAGATACTTAGATTGGATATTAGGAATTCTTCGCTTCGAGTGTGGAGAGGCCCTGGCAAAAGAGGCAGAGGTTGCCCAGAGAAGCTGTTGCTGCCCCATCCCTGGAAGGGTTCAAGGCCAGGCTGGGCAGGCCTTGGAGTAACCTGGGATAATGGAAGGTGTCCCTGCCCACAGCAGGAGGGTGGAACAAGATTATCTTGGTTGCTTCCAAACCCAAACCATTCTATGATTCTACACAAGCACACACACAGACACACTTTCCTTGAAACAAAAGCTTCTCCAGGGCAGGTGCTCAGCATGATCTGCAACAAAGTAAAGCTGCTTCATTCTTTCATATCGTGGCCAGGCTGGAGCCAAAGCTGCTCCAGCCCTCAGTGAACTTAAGCAAAACAGTAGCTGTTTGTTAGGAAACCTCCCCTCTGCATGTGAAAGTGATTGATACCTGAGGAGGGATGACATAATCAGCTACATCCCAGATCCTGGTTCCCAAGGTGGATGTGTTGGTCAGTATTACTCCTTTCACCTTTGTGGTGACAGAACTGACCACAGAGTCTGTTTCCTGGTAGCCCTTCTCCCACAGAAAAACCCACCTGAAAGAGAAGGATTGCAAGAAACAACAGATAAACACCATAAACAAGCTCAGGTGGTTGGAAGTTCTCCTTCTGTTTGTCACCTGAAAGGGCCAGTCTAGACCATTTCACAGTGTTTCCTTACAAAAGGGTTGCCAGACTGGCAATCTCCTGTCTGATTTTGGGGGGGATATTTTTTATTTTCAGACTGGTTTGCAGAGTCTAATTTGCTTTTACACCCAGCGCTGCTACGACAATCACCTCCTGAGACAGTCCCGCTCCTGAGGGGCCCATTCGCTTAAAAGCTGGACTTGATCCTTGTCGGGTCCTTTCCAACTCAGAATATCCTGTGATTCTGTCCTGTCTGCAGCCCTACAATCCCAGCTAAGGCTGCCCAGTTAAACAGTACCACCACGTCCGTGTCACGGTTCGGTGAGCTCGGGGCTCCCTTCAGCCCCTCAGCCCCAGCCCGGCCCGCGCCGCCCTGACAGAATGGGTCCCGCGGCCCCTGAGGGCCCCTGAAGGAGGGGCGGCTCCCGCCCTCAGCGCCGCGGGCTCCCAGCGCGGAGCCGCCCGCTTCCCCTCAGGGCGGCCGCCCCGGGACATCCGCGCCCCAGCTCACCCGATCACATAGGCGAGGATGCCGAGCTGCACCGCGCGGTTCACGAGCCCCAGTTTGCGGCTCCGGATCAGCACGATGCGTGGGGTGTCGTACTCGAAGAGGAAGCTGTGGAAAGCCCCGCACAACGCCATGGCGGCAGCCGGGAAGGGAAGGCGGCCGGGACGGAGCCGTCCCGGGCCGGGCCGCGGCTGCTGCAGCCCCACAGCGCCCCGAGCCGCCCGCCGCTCGCTCCCGCAGCCCCGGGGCGCGGAGCGGCCGCGCTGCCCGAGGTCAGCGGAGGCAGCGTTTCCGCCAGCCACGGACTTTCCACGGCTGTTTTCACAGAAGCACAGAAACCATTAGGTTGGAAAACACCTCTGAGATCATCGAGGCCACCCTGTGACCAAACACCACGTTGTCAACTAGACCAGGGCACTGAGTGCCACGCCAAGTCTTAAACACCTCCAGGCTCGGTGACTCCAACACCTCCCTGAGCAGCCCGTTGTAACATCTAATCACCCTTTCTGGGAAGAAATTCTTCCTAATTATTCCTAATGTCCAAGCTAAACCAACCCTGGCACAGCTTAAGTCAGTTCAAGGACCAGGCACTGTCACTTTCCCATCCACAATGACCAAATTCTTCATTTATCCTCTTTCAGACTTAATCTTTGCTATAAAAGCAGGGATCTACCACCTAGTTCATGTACCCTCCACCTCGTCCTGAGACACCTAACGCAGTCTCTATTGTAGAAACATCATCATAACCCTCATAAGAGCGGGTAAATAATCAGGAAGACATGAACTGAACTGACAAAGTGGCAGTGGGAATTTCAGACAGTACAAAACTATTAAGACCCTTTAGTTCAGCTATATTATTAATAAAATGCTTTCTTTTTTACAAAACCAGTCAAAACAGAAAGGACCAAAAAAAGTGGGGAAGGATAGGAATATGAGTGAATATTCAGTGTCATTTTCAAAAGGAGAATTGGTTCATATGCTAGAACAGAAATGCATTAATGCCTACGGTAATATTTTCCCACTCTAGATATATAAGATGCTGCAATATGAATATTAACACAATGCGTTTTTCAATTGAAGATATAAATACCAGTGGCATAATATAGATATAAATTCAATTGAAGATATAAATACAAGTGCCAGCGATATATCTTAAAGTGTATGTGGGAAATGGAAATGGCAAACTGCTGGGTGAGCTCAGAAAGAACAAAGTTTCGTTGAAAGGAGTGCAGAACATACCTGTTACAATCCTTCTCACCTTGTTTCTACAAAAATAGAACGTGTCTAAATATAACAAAAATAGAGAACAGAAAAGGTGTTGGAGCACAGGTTAATTTACCCTGAATTTGCTGCTCCTTGGCTGTGCTCTGGCCTTACACATCATAGCACAAAGCTACGCACACAAGTTCAGGGGGAGGTGTAGGAGGCAAGGCCTGAAGCTAAGAGCAAACAGGAGGCCGAAGTCCCACCTTATAATTCCAATAAGCATGAATGAAATGCCCGAAAATATTCCACAAAGACAGTAAAAGTACTTTTCATTGTAATTCCTTGGTTCAAGCTAAAAAGAACAATACAAAGAGAAGCAGCTGGGCTTTTCAGAAAACGCTTGGTGTCACTGGAATAGTCTAAAATGAGCGTGTTTGATCTGGTCAGACCATGAGGCCTCCAATGGTGAGTTATGAAACTTGTTCAGTGGCCTCTTTCTACAGCCTCTCAGTCCAGGGCTGCAGAAAGCTGACAAGCCTGGGGCAGAAAAATGCTCAGGACCACATTTTTTAAGCAATACATCTTTTGGGCTTCCTTCCTTCAGGGTCATGCTTTGAGGTGACTTCTGGCTTTCTTCAGGGTGCGATCAGACAGCACCAGGTGCTGAAACCAGTTCAGGTTGTGATGCACTGCCCTTTTTTCCTTTCCTTTTTTCCTTCCATGGTGCTTCTGAGTTGGCTGGTGTTTGGTGCAGCAGCACCACTTTTGGCAGTCTGGGGAAGAGGCTCCTTGTCTAGGGTTAGCCCCAGCTCATATTCTTCATTATGATGGTTCTCACTGGACTCACCAGTACACATCGGCTCAGATTCTTCATTTTTATGGTTCTCTGTGGACTCACTGGTACACGTCAGCTCAGATTCTTCATTTTCATGGTTCTCATTGGACTGGCTGGTGCAGCAGCTTGCCAGCAGCACAAAATTTCATGGGGTGGCTCTGCAACAATTCCCAACATAAATCAAAGAAAACAGCATTTGCTTCTTCATCCAACCACAGAGAGAATTTTCAACAGGGATCCTCACCATTGGGTTCTGCACTTGACACAGCACAATAGGGATAATGATGATGGATCAGCAGATCTGGAGGAGGATTGTTTTTCCGTGTTGCCATCGCCCACCCCAGGGAAACCGAATCGACACCTCACGAGTTGTTTCAACACCGACGCACTCCCGCGGGCACGTGCCCACCACAGGAAAGCAGCAATGTTTAGTTGCTTCAAGAAAATACATCCTCTGGTCACAGAGTGCCCATGCTCTGATAGCTTTAAAATCATGTTATTCTAGACCAACTCTGAACTCCTGAGCACACTTCAGCATTCTGAATATCAGCATTTTCCATTCTCTGATCAGCAGAGAGTGGCAAGAGTCATGGGAGCCTTAACCAACTTCCAGTGTCTTATTCTATCAAAAACCTGACTTTCCTGATGCACAGCTCACATCAGCTTATGGATCAATAAGCATTCACAGAGCATGGAACAAAGAGATCCTTTAAATGTGACAATGAAAAGCTGGCAGTGCAGACAAAAATTATTATATTAAACTGAAAGACCTACTACAGCACATAATGGTACTAATATCCAAGCTCTGATAACAACACCCATATGCCTTCTGTCTCAGATGTGCTGTCAGGACTCAAAGTGCTGTATTGTTCTTGACTGGTTTCCTTGAGTGATCTCTAAGCCCTGTTCTCCTTCATTTAAATAAATAATTTGGATAGGAATTTGCTTAGCTGAAGGGTCAGTTCCAGGAGTAGCAGACACGCACAGATCTCTCTCTCATTGCTATTTAAAATTTGTTCTACAGTTGGTTCCCTGTTCAAGTATCAAAAGAGGAAACTGTTTAAGAGAATATGTCTGGTGTAAAAGCCAGCAGCTCAGCCTTCTGCTTGCTACCATCTCCAGGTATTCAGAAGATAGAGACATCTAAAGAAAAATCCATTTTCCTCCTTTCTCTTTGGGTTCAGTCCCTGTTGCTGTTCAGTCCCATCTTTGCCATCTTGATGCCAACAAACCAGTCCAGAGCAAGCTTTTAATTGATTCCACTCTCTCCTGCACATCCTACTGCAAGCTAAGTTTGGGAGACTCTGAG
The DNA here is from genome assembly GCA_013398115.1 of Falcunculus frontatus. Classification (NCBI taxonomy): domain Eukaryota; kingdom Metazoa; phylum Chordata; class Aves; order Passeriformes; genus Falcunculus; species Falcunculus frontatus. The sequence goes on from VZRV01002663.1 coordinate 339,466, forward strand.
TGCTTTAATGAGAGCTCCTGAGATCACGCGATCATTTGCTTCCCATTCACCATTACATGATTTGTATTCTCTGAAGGCAGTGAGTCACTCTGTACACCACTTTGTGATATGTTCTTTTATCTTCTTGCTTGCACAGTCATGAAATGCCCTTTTTTCTGTGTTGAACGATTCCAGAGATATGTTTTATGGGCCAACTTTTAGCCTGCAGGTCACTCAGGTTTTATTCGAGAGTTTTCCTAACTCTTTCCAGGATCAGAGGTTTTTTCTAGCCCTCGGGGTAGAGGTTATTTCCCATCTGTCTTGGTGGTGTAGAAGCCTTCTCTGTGGCAGCTTTGTGCTCAGAGCTGACCTGTTCAGAGCTGTCTTATCTCTGTCTAGAACCTGTGTTAGATCTGCTCAGTTTGTAAACAGGTGAGCTTTTTGGTTTGTAGCTTCCAGATCTATATTCCCCTTAACTGGGATCTGGGAATTAAGATGAATTCTTTACTCCTTGGATGTCATCACCAGTTTAGTTTACCTGTGTAGACTAAACACTTCCACCTTATAATTTGAATCACACATCTGTTGTGCTATAGTGATTTTACCCTAATATAAACCAGTATAGCTGAATAAACAATTCTGTTGTCCAGTGCATGGGAGAAATAGTTATGCTGGGAGGCTGCGTTCCCAAGCTTTCCTTATTTCCCTTGGTTCCTGGAGGACTAATAGGACTGAAAAATTATAGAAACTTTCTATTTTTCACTCAGGCAGATACAGTCCTGAATACACAGCCTTTTTGAGTAAATAATGCCAATTTATCCAATTGTTTCAGAGCACTACTACTTACTCTTCAGAAAGCATTGAGGAATTTTTGCACTTAGATGGTGTAATTCAATTTCGAGAAGTGAATGTTGTGCTTATTGGCACAGTGAAATCTTCAGAACTCCTCAGAACCGCAGGCCAAAAAAGAAACATCAAATTAACTAACTTCTTTTACTTAAATACATCATTGACATGTGTTAATGTTATTAACATCAGTTAATGTTATGCCACCATGCTATTACCTGGAAAGCTGTCAGTGGGAGGAATATGTTGCTAAGAATAACAGAGAGTTAGGAGGCTCAGGAGAGCAAGAAAGATATGGGTGGTTTTCCCAGTTTTGGGTATCAATTGTTCTCTCTTTACTGTACTTGTTTGTGTGGGCCAAGCCCAACCCGAGTCCCTAATTACAGCTGAAATATGAACTCAGGAGGCTTCTGATATAAATCTTGCTACAGAATAGTAGTAAGAATTTACAGCACTTGACAGCTGCTGATTTCTGCCCCATGAATTGGCAGTTTTACTGCTGGTCCCCACAGACACGTGGTCATTTACACCAGAGCTGCACAGCAAAAGGGTACGAATGAGCTATAAGCTTGATCAGGAGTATCTGAATTTCCATCAAGAGAGCCATTCCAAGGGGGAAACCCAGTCTTCCAAGCAGTCATCCTTGTAAAGGACAGTGCTCCTAAGCAGGAAATATTTTTCCTATCATTGTATTTTGAGCAATGCCTCTGCACCAGAGATCTGTGATGACAAGCAGCACATTAGCTGGATGATGTGCAGCTTCCATGAGGGACTTCTCATGTCTTCTAAACCAAGTTAACGAATGAGACTTAATTGCAAACCAAATCAACCTTTGTAGATGCTACCCGGGCATGAAAGTCACTGATTAGTTCCACTGTATAATGGTCAACACATTAATTATGTATATTAATTTTTAAAGAACTAAAAATTAATGAACCTATAGTGGGAAACTGTCAATCGTCATCCACTGGGGAGCATCTGGAACCTGATCCAAAGCTCTTCTGAAAAAGGTGTTATAAACACCAGTCCTTCAGCCAGCTAATCCAACAACAGTGCCCTGCCTCAGGCAGAAATGAACAATGCAAAATAAAATAACCTTCTTGCCAACATACAGTGGCTTTGTTCAGCTCCTGCCATAACTAACAGGAAGGAAAAGGAGGCCTCCTGTGTGGTTCATGAGATCTACCGTTCAAAGGAATTTGATCAATAAAGACAATCATGGGTGTAACCAAAGCCCCACACTGCTACTTCAGTATCTCAACCACATGGCAGAGCTTCCTAGGCTCTGACCTTGGTATTGTTCTGGTACAAAATAAAACACTCAGCTTTGCTTTTTAGTGATTCCTCCAATTTTTTTCCCTTGCCAATGGAACTTGTGAAGGAACTTTATACATCAGAAGTTTGGACCAAACCTCTCATCCATTATTTTTGGTGCCTGTAGTGACCGACTCCTGGCATGTTAGAGGAAGGTTTGGGAACAAGACAAATGTGTCAACTGTGCAATGTAATTGAAAGCAAAACTTCCTTTGTAACATCCCAGCAGGAGCCTACACAGGGTGACATTTCAAAATGACTGGCAGTCACTGAAACTTTATAGCAAACCCTTAGGATTTCATTAACTCAGGAAGCTCATGCATATCTTTCCCGGATACTGTATGAACAATTACAGCCTTCCTGTTGTTGGACAAAACCTTTTTCAGATCATAACTCTGTGCACATGAGAAGGGAATGGAATTTGCTCTTAAGTGCTGAAACACTTCAGCAGAAGGAGCTGTAGGAGGCATTGTGGGCTCTGGAGGGGCCTAGGCAGTGGAAAAACTGCTCCATTTCTGCAGAAACCCCGAAATTAGGGAGAAGATGAGATATAAATGTAGAAACTTATATGTATCATATATTTTATATGTATGGGCTTGTAAATGAGCTAATGAAAGTGCTAATTGACCTAGTTTCTTATGCATATATTTCAAAGCTGGTTGAGAGGAGCTAAAATTCATTACAATTTGCTTTCTTAGAGTATCAATTCCATAATTTCAGCTGAAATCAAATATTTTATAATTTTTTTTCATCCTTTGGCTGCTACAGACTAGAAATAGAACATTTTTATCTTGGATATTATACAGTCATGGGGTTACAATAAAAGATGGCTGTGAGGCCCTTCCATCCTACTCTAGGTCACAGCAGCATTGTTCCATGGAGTCTTTTTCCTAAAGTTTTCTTATCTCACTGTTTGAGATCGCCAGCATTGAGGTTTTCATCATCTGTGTAGGGAGGATGAAGAGATTGTTCTTTGGTCTGAGGAGGATCCCCAAACACCAGCCTGCAGCACAAAGCACAGACAACCAACCTACCCATGGGGAAGTGGAAGGAACCTCACTGTGATAAATGAACCCACAGAGAACTTCCATACCACAGAGCCTTGCAGAAGAAAACCCCATGTTAGGAAACTTTTTTATTTCAGTCCCTGATTAAAGCTCTCTTACGTTGATGCGTTTTCCTTGACATTTGAATTAATGAGCCAAATGTCTCCAGTGAATTCAAGATGAGCCTGCGACACCTAAAGCTGTTTCTATGGCAGCTGCATGATGATACAAACTGGAGGCTATGACTTCATTGCAGAATCATACAGCAGGACAGGTTGGTAGAAGTAAATTATTCAGGTATTATAATGAGAATTAACAGTATGGCTGTGAAGGAAATAGGTGATTTACATACATGAGATCTAGAAGTGCCTAGGCAGAGGGATTATCTTAAAATTTCATGATGTTGTCAATATAGCTTTCTTTCAACGTAAAAAAAAAATGTAGATATGTCTTTCACTTACTGAGGGAGGTTTTCCATGGATTCCACAGGGCCCCTCTGACCTCACAGGTTTTTAACAGTTGCATTATAATTCACACATTGTCCTGTTTGAATTCTTGTAAAGAAACAAGCTCTTACTTAAGGGTTTTTTGCCACTTAGAGACAGTTTTAACCTGTCCTCCTCAAATGTAAGATAGGGAACTTGACATTTCAGATTGTTGCAGCTTTCTATAGGAGGAAGCTGCAGAAGGAACTACCCAAACCATGGTCCTGCCACACCTCATCAATCCTTATTTAGCCCTTTGCTTGGGTCAACAGTGCTTGTCATTGTTTGGGCTGAGGGTGAAGTAATTTCCTTCACAATTTTATATGAAGTTTCATATCTGGATCTGGTGATAGATTGAGAAGTCAAGTGTTTCAGCTAGAAGTTTAATTCAACAACATGAGCAAATTAAAACGAGGCTGTAAAAGTGGGCAGAAAATCTGAATTCTGAATATTGAACTGACATTACCTGGAGACTTGCCTGCACTGGTACAGTGTATTCTGCTGTATCTCAGATCCTTACTGAGCTGTTAACTTCATCCTCTCCTGTCAGAGTCTGCAAGCAATGGCTATACAACATTTCTGGACAAAACAGAAAGGACAAATTAGCCCATAAGAATAAAACGTGTCAGCTTCTTTGTATCATTCTTGAACAAAATGCACTCCAAGATAAAAGTCAGATGGAAATTTTCAAGTAGTCGAGAGAATTTTTGAGTGAGACACATCAGCTGGACCACACTCTGCCTTGGTTTTACTTTCACAACTGTTGGTTTTGTCAGAAGTGAACTGATGTACACAAGAAGAGAATTTCTATTTTCCCATCCTAAATGACACAGACAACATGAGGTGACATCCTGACCCTTCAGATGCCATTGGGAAACAGCAATTATCTGTAACAGGCCTTGATGTCATCCAAAAAATTTCCCCCATGCTGTGTTGCTGTGGACCTAGACTTTGACTTTTTGTGTCACAAATGGTAGTGTCCCGTCCATGTTGTTTTTCTTTAAAAGAGCTTAAAATACATAGGCTTTAACTTTTCAGAGTGACTATTTTTGTGCCTTATACTGACTGCTTCAAAAACCTTGGCCTAACATTTTCACTTTCTCATGAATTGGATGTGTTAAGGAGGAAGGACACCTCTGTTCTAAAGCTGACAGGAATGTCACCCAGCTCGTCTAACTCATAAAAGCACTGTCAAGTTTGAAAAACTATTGTATGTTCAGAAGATACTTTCTACATTACATAAAAGTGATATAAAAGGTTTGCTTTGAAAAACAAGCCACAAGCACTTGCACCAATTCAGGTTAACAACAGACTTTTCTGGATGAGGATAAAATAGAATCTGAAGAACAGAAAGACAAAGCAACTGATCAATGTTCCTTTATTTATATCCTCTATTTTGACAGCTTTTCAGCCTTTTCCTTCTGGAGAACAGTGCTTTGGGATAACGATGTTGTTGGAAAGTGGCAGTGGGAACCCAGCTCTGAGCAGCTGAAGGTGGGCATAGAACCTTAGTAAGGCAACTTGGATTTCCTGCAGACTTGATTCTTGGGGCGATTGGGATCAGTGTGCGCAATGTCCTGGCCTGCTGCCCTCCCAGGAGAATGAAACCAACTCCGTGAACCTCAGCAGACTTTGTTCAGCACACACTTATCACTCAGAACAGCCCTTGCTTGGCAGCACAGAGCAAAATTTGCCCTTTAGAGGCAATCAATTATGGCATATTCCTAAAACATCTTATTGTTCTCGGAATCTGCTGCAAGGGGGGACTCGCCATTTCATCTGACCTTGAACAGGAGACTCTGCAGAGCAGGCTCTAATCTCAGAAACACTGGTGTAAACCTGAGACTAATTAGTGGAGTTATTTTGGATTTTTTGGACAAGAAACAAAAACAGACAGCATGGCAAGAAACAAAACTGTGAGTGTTTTCTAGAGGAAGCTGAGTTAACTCTGTCCAACCAACCCCACCTTGTTAGATAACATCCTATGCCACACTCCTGCCTTGGAGTTCCCACAACCACATCCACCTTCCAAGGTGGTCTAACACCAGATCAATGGCCTTGTTTGCTGCCATGGCATCATCTCTCCTCAGTATGTCCAGACTTTGCCAGACTGAGGTAATGCTGGGACAACTGAGGCTAAATGGATGCAAGCCAGCATCAGGCCAACCTCCTTCTGGGGCTGACTCTCCACCCCCAACACTTCCCACCAGTGCAAAGAAGGTGTAATGCTCTTCTGGGCTGGGCAGATGCACACAACACCCACTCCACAGGGCTGGCAATGCCATGCAAGGCACAGGGCAGTGGTAGAGCAGGCTCTGGGGTCATCAGTGGCCACAGAGATCTCCAGCTTCTTATCTCACATTGCTTGGGACACCATTCTACCTGGTCTTAGACTGGTTTTGCATCAGGTTCTGGGATCAAAAAGGAGTGATGAAGTCACTGCTCCTCTCAGCAGAGCCAATACATGGCACATACCTTGGCTGTGCCTCTACTGCTGCACAGAGACACACAAAGCTGCAGCTGCTCAGAGTGTTCCGAGCCAACTGTGTGCATCTGGTCCAGGGGGCAGGGAGAGGTGTGAGGCCACCACTGACACTGTACACACAGGAGGTGGGGCTGGAAAGATGCAGAGCTCTCAAGGTCAGACCCGTAAATCCCAGGCTCAGAGTCTGAAAGACACAAGTTTGGATCAGAATCCATTAGACCCAGATTTAAAGGACCAGGGTCCTCTCTCTTGCAACAGAAGACTCACATAAAGGCACAAAATATACAAACCCTACAACACAGATCTAATGTTTTTCCTCCAGTCCTTTAGTACTTTAAATCACAACTGCAGACATGACAAAACATTCAGAACCAGACAGACTTCTTGGCTGTCGGTATTGTCTTAAATGCCACAGATCACAGGAACAAGCCACATTCTGCACAAACAGGCTTAATTTTTAAGACGTCCCTGATCGTTCCTTAGGCTTTAGCCGACCACAGTACAGCTGCAAGCGGGAACCAGAAACAGGCTTGGGATGCATTTGGGTACTAGAATAGCCACAAAGAAATTAATTTTTAATATAACACAGTCAGACCTATGTGTACATACACACAGCACAGTGTTTATAATAACAGAAACAAACAAACAGGAGGGGTCAGACTGCCTGAGCAAAGCAGAAGTATTGTCTTCTCTTCCTAAATGCTCTTGTTTTCACACTAACATCTTCCATCTGTTTGGGATCTGACCTCAGCAGCCCGGCCGGACGTGTTCATCCTCTTGTCTGTGATGTTCCCATATAAGGTGATCTCTCTTTGCCCGGGGAGCAGGATTCTCATTTGCTCAGGTTTCGTCCCACTCGGATTTGCTGCTGTCTCTGGTCGAGCTCTCTCACAACTTTGCTCGGCAGCATCTGCACAGCAGTGGCTGTAAAGGGAGGAGAAAGTCAGGAGGGAGCAGTGAAGCTGTGCCTGCAGATCCAGAGAGCTCTGGATTGTTTATTTCCGTTCTCTGTCTTCCACAAGTTAGCTCTGCAGGATGTCTTTGCAATAAGCAGCTTCCACAAGCCTTTCCCAACCTAAATAAAAGACAAACTCTATCCAGAGAACTGGATGGAACTGGGCTGAACTCTTACAACAACTCTCACGTCAAACTTTCCTTCAAAATCTGTATCACTCTCCATGCAAACTAATTTGGGAATGTGGAAAATGTCCCCAGAATTATACAACAAAAATACTGGAACGCTGGCCCTCAATTCTGTAAGACTTGACTCAGATACCACATCACCCTAACTAAGATAACTTCAGACAAATCAAGCATAAACAAATCTCAGCTGCTTCCTGTAATATTTACCCAAGGCTGCACTAGAGCTTGTAATCTCTTTCATGTCTATGAAGATTCTCTTGTGATAAAGAGGTCAAGGCACTGAGCTAAGCCTTGATTTTTGTCTTTAGGTAGTAATTTTGAGTATTCAGACACCACTGCAGACTGTAAATACCAAGGGGGCAGCAGGGGGCTGCATGTATGAAGAGCACAAAATCAATGGAAGAAAGGATCACGATAACATAAAACTTTGAGGATGACACAGGATCTCTCACACTTTCCCCACGTTGGAAAGTCCCACAAAACTGGGCTCCAATGTACGATTTTGCTCCTGCCTCCAATCACTTGAGCTTTCAAACACGTCAACAAGTTCAGCCAGCCCAGTTCTAACAATGTCTGGTCATGGAGGTCTCCTTTCCCAGAGTCAGAACAATCAGACTTCACGGGTTTCCATCTCACCATCTCTTTTTCTTCTTATCTTGGCATTTTCTAAAGTTTTCATTCTTCCTCTTCTTTATCTTTAACGTTACAGAGAAATGAGGTGAACAGTCCTTTCCTACTCGGAAGGTGTGGGGACTGGAATAGTCTCAGGAAAGGAAAATCCCAGAACAGCAGCCTTGCACTGTACCAGCACAGATCCCTCTCCACCCTCACCACAACTGCCCTCCCCTCAGCACTGAGGAAGAAAGGATGTGCATCACTGTTCACAGAAACAGTCTTTCTCTAGGATTAAGGGATGGGGGACTCACAGGCACCTCCGTCAGAAATACCATTCTCATCTGCTCTCTGTGTTCTACACGCTCAAAATACCCATCAGAAAAAGCTGTAACTGATACCAGGAGAGCATGACAAGGGAAAGCAGATCTCTTCTGGGAACTTGTAGGTAAATACGATTCCTAAAGGTCAGTATATGGACTGAAAGCACAAAGGAAACGTGATCTGATTTTAAAGTTCAGATCCAGGAGTCAGGAGACTTGGATTATGTTCCTGGCTCTGCCACAGCTTTCATGCCCAACCACGAGGCACCCGTCCATCCCCTTTGTCACTTCATTTAACCAGTAAAAAGCTTGGATATCAATCAGTGCCACTTCTCAGCCTTCCCGTGAAGACCAATAAATTTTATGAAATTATTTTATGAAGAGTTTTCTGTTTCTCAGAGGGAAAAGAGGAGCTAATCTAAGATAGTCGCAGTGCTTAGAATTGCAAAGTATTACATTTATGGTTGCTACTTACTGAGTCAAATTCTGCAGTGATTTACAACCTGTGCATTTCAATTGGCACCAATTTAACATGACTCATTGCATATTTTAATCCATCATCTGGGGACTCACATGGGATTCTAAGACTATCCAAGAACCTAATTGAAATAGCAGAGAGGCTCCAAAATCCAACTATTTCAGGCCTAAGCATGGCTTTTGAAGGATCTGCGAGAACAAACTTGCAGACTGAGAGATTTCACGAGCAAGTTTGACTTTAATTTATAGTCTGCTTCATATTGTTTGGTGTTTTTGAAGCTGCTGTCCTTGTTTCAGATTTATGCACCACATATTTATTGCTACTTCGAGGCATGCTGACAACTGATGTTCAGCCTCGAGGACATAAATTTGCCATTTGCCCCAGATGAAGCCTGGGCCCAGGACTGGCTGTTCCTGTTCCACACAGATCCTCCATGCACCTTTCCATTTCAAAGGAATTAAGTAACCATTCACCTGACACGTACATCAGCCACACTTGACATCCCTTTGTGCTGTCAAAGGCTGCCAGAAATCTTAATTGGGTAACTGCAGCAATCTGTTTGTACATCTCCTACACATGCGACAACAACCTCCCTCAGAAGGAGCCGCAGAGCCAAGTTTATCCTCCAGAGGCTGAATCTCGGACCTATTTCTGCCGCTCCTCGCACTTGTGCTGTGAAGGAGCCCCACGAGAGACTTGCCCTGTGCCGTGTGCGCCCCAGCACCCCGTCAGCGGCCTCAGCCGCAATTCCCGGCCTATTCGCGGCGGGAAGGGGACGGGATTGCCTTTTCCAGCGGCCCGCCGGGCGCAGCGGGAAGGACTGCCCGGGGCATGCTGAGGGGACAGCGGGAGGGCTCCCGGTGCGGCGGGCTCCGCGCTGTCGCACCGGCTGTGAGGGCAGCGATCCACGAGCCGCCCGAAGAGCCCCAGCCCGATCCCGATCCCGATCCCGNTCCCGCTCCCGGTCCCGATCCCGATCCCGATCCCGATCCCGGTCCCGGTCCCGGTCCCGATCCCGATCCCGGTCCCGGTCCCGGTCCCTCACAGTTCGGCCGCGCCCCCTCACGACCAGGCCACGCCCCTCACAGCTCGACCCCGCCCCCTCCACCCAGGCCACGCCCCCTCACCGTCCGGCCCCGTCCCGGTTCGCGCCGCTCGCCGGTAACGCCGGAAGTGGCGTCACGGCCATGTCCTGGCAACCGTCCCCTCGGTAACGGCGCGCGGGAGGCTCCGGTCGAGGCCTCCCCGCTCCCCACCCGCC
>VZRV01002663.1:349485-416730 GCA_013398115.1 Falcunculus frontatus
TTTCCCGGGACACAGTTATGGGTGACCAAATGCAGTTCATTGTTGAGAAGCTCAATCAGGAGCCCTTCAGGAAGAACTACAATTTGATCTCGTTTGACTCCCTGGAGTCGCTGCAGCTGCTGCAGCTGCTCAGTGATGTTCTGGGGGAGATTGACCCGAAGGTAAGGAGGGCACTCAGAGGTGTTCAGACCTCCTGAGGTGGCTTGACACTGGAATTGGCTTTTATATAGGTCTGGCTCAGTGTAATCCTGCGGGGTGTTTGTCTCACCGAAACAGCCTGTATGAACCTTCCAGGAAATAAATGTGCCTGGCAAGAATCCTTCCTGCCTATACATCTGAGTGCTCTTGGCAAACCAGCAAATGTTTCTTGGGACAGGGAGGCAGCATCCCTGTCCCCCAGAGGCTGATGACTATATTTTTCCTGTGAAATTAAGGATACAGATCTTGGTTCATACTTGGTTCATGACAACTGTGTTAAGTCAAAGTCAGGCTGTGTCTTGCACACACCCAGAGCAGGAGCTGAGCAAGAACTGAACCTCACGACTGTGCTGTTGCAATGGAAATTAAATCCCTTTCCTTGGAGGCTGCCAAAAGTGTGTGTGAGATCAGAAGGGACCATTCATACACCTGGGGTGTGGACACCTGTGCCTTGGAGTGCCAGGATATCTGACTTCTTGGGTGGATGTGGTCAGTGTGACTGCACAGATGAGATCCCATGAGCAGGGAGATTATTCCTAGAGTAAATTGACCTGAATACTCAAGTTGCAGGAAAATCCATTAGAAGAGAATTGAAGTTTGGTGATTTCAGGGATGTTCTGTATGGAACATCTCACTGTCATGTGGTAAATTAATAAAGTCAATTCTTTCAGTGTTGCCAGTTAATTAACATCACTTGGACAAACAAGTTTATAAATAAAAAAATGGTAATGATAAAAATTTTTATTACCATAAAAATGGTAATAATATAATTGATTATAGTAAATAATATAGTGTTATTCCAATAATTAGTAATTATTAAATCGATTGTTTTATAAGAAATAGTTAAAATAATTTTTACTATATTAATAGTAATTAATAAAGAACAATTACTTTTTAATTCTAAAAACCTTTCAGCATGCTGTCGACATTAGAGAGGAGCTGCCAGAACAAACAGCTAAAAGAATGCTCAATCTCCTTGGAATCCTCAAATACAAACCTCCAGGGACCGTGTCAGACCTGTGAGTACCTTTTTGCCTACAAATCGTGTTAAAGCGCCTTTTTTTAGTGTACACGGCAAGGACCTTTGGTTGAGGTGAGCAGTGCTCCGGTGTGCCCGTGGGTGCTGGGAGGGGATCCCGGGTGTGGCTGCAGGTGGGCGCTGCTCTCACCTGTGCAGGTGCAGTGGCGGCTCCGGCCGCCAGAGGGCACCGCCCGCCCGGCAGGGTCCCGGTCCCAGCCCCGGTCCCGGGGACGTCTCACCTGCGCCAGGTGATCCCAAATTCCGCCCTCCCCCCGCTCTGCCGGCATCCCACAAGGCTGTCACGGGAAGCGAGGAGTTGTCGCTGCTGGCTTTATCCTTTCAGTGCGTTACGGGGTTTTTATCCCACTAAATTGGGAGCCTAAATTGCAGACTTCCAGCTCAGGATGGTTTGGGTTGGAAGGGACCTTAAGGATCATCTGTTCCAACCTGCTGCCATAGGCAGGGACACTTTTCACTAGACCAGGTTGCTCAGAGCTCCATCCAACCTGGCCTTGGACACTTCCAGGGATGGGGCAGCCACAGCTTCTCTGGGCAACCTGTGCCAGAGCCTCCCCACCCTCACAGGGAAGAATTACCTAATATCTAATCCAACCCTGCCCTCTCTCTCTGTGAGGCCATTCCCCCTTGTCCTGGCACTCAAGGCCCTGGTAAAAAGTTCCTCTCCATCTCTGTTTCATGCTCCCTTCAGGTTCTGGAATGTGCAAATCCCTCAGCCTTCTCTTTTTGAGATCAAACCCAATTCTCAGCCTCATCAAGAGCGTTTTCTCTTCTAACAGCATTACAAAAATCATTAGGCAAGTGGAGAAGGAATGTCAAAACATTGCAGATTTTTTGTTCCAAGCCAGCATTCTTTTGTTTGAGATTTATTGGCATTTTCTCTTGGTTGGTTGCATACAGGAGTGCTTTTCGCCAAGGGCTGGTTACTGGAAGCAAACCTGTAATTCATCCTGTCTTACATTGGCTTCTTCAGAGGACCAATGAACTTAAGAAAAGAGCTTATCTGGCACGTTTCTTAGTGAAACTGGAAGTGCCAGCAGAGTTCCTGCAGGATGATACTGTGGCTGACTTCAACAAACAGGTACCATTTCTCATGAATGACAACATTTTACATTAATTAAAGTGCCAATGGGAGGAGGGATAGATGAATCAGGGAGTTAATGCTGGGATACATGTTCAAGTGAGTTATGTTAAGAGCTTGTTGGAATCAAGGATAAGCAAAGATTCATAATAAAAAGTAGATGTCTTGACCACTTTTCTTCAAATAACCCTGAAATTATGTATTAATAAGTAGCATTGAATTAAAAGGCCTTAAGCCATTAAGTACTGGGTGCCAAATAACTCTCAGAGCCATGTTGGCTTAGACAGACTTATAATTCTTAATTTTTAAACAGGGTTGGTTTTTTTCCTATGAAATATGACGTGGATATTTTTAACTTTATAAATTACCACTTCAAACAAGTCCAGAGAATTTTATGACCAAAAGTCGATGTCTCCTAATTGTCCATTGATTGTATTTGGTACTCATGATAGTCAATTGATAGTATTTGATGCCTAATATTTGTATTAGCCTTATTCTACTTTTGCTTTAACCATTTATTTTTTTGTGAATAAGGAAAAGATTTCTTTTTTTCCGTGCTGACATTCCTACTTATTATGTTCCTACTTCTTTTGTGAGCATTAAATGTTGATTTTAGATAGTCAGACTGGGGTGGATTTGAAATGTAAAACTTGACGCGAACTGAAGTTCTGGGTTTATTATTTGAGGTACATATTTACTCAATTTTTCTCCAGTTTTCTGTGCCTTTTGTTCTGTAAAACCACAGTGGGTTTGAGTGTTTGTAAGAGGTAACTTGATCTATTAACTGTGCACCAGCAAAGCTGAACAGTCTGACTGAGGCTTGACTAAGCCTTTTATGTTTTTGTTACCTCTAACAATATTGGATTTATACCTTGAAATAACTCAGCAGAAGTAGCAGAGAAAGGAATGCAGATTGTATGTTTTGTTCAGTATGTCACAGTCTTAATGTGTATAAATATCCACCTCCATAATTTCCATTACGTAAGATGTGTTCCTTTTTGGGATTACAGTAATAGAACCATCTTATTAAACTAATACCCTGCTGATCAATTCAAAACAGAGGCTGGGGTAATAGAATGCCTTACTGCAATATAACGTGACAGTGCAAATATTGAGATACTAATGAATTAAACAATTAGCCTAAATTATTTAGTTACAGTCTTGCAATGGTGTCTTTTAAGGGAAATCTCAAAAATGAGAGTTCGGACACCTTATAACATGGCCAAGTTTTATGGGTGTGTAGAATTAAGCTCAAATGTACTTTTGTAAATTACTTGTAGAAGATACTCAGCAACCTGCCACCTTCCCAGCTGTGCTGTGATTTAGACATTGGATTGCCTGCAATATATAGTTTAAGAAATAAGCAACTTCAGGCATTAATCTAGTTGTTCAGGCTTCAGTGAGTTCCTCCCAGGTGCCAGAGGTCTCTCTTTCCATTTGGGAACCTGGGTGGTTTTTTTTGGTCATTTGAGTGTGTCCCTTATTTCAGGTGCATGTGGGGCACCCACAGTGAAAAGTGAGAACCCTTTTTTGTTATGATCCATCAAACTGTGCTCTGCCCTTGTTTGAATCCTGCCATTGGCCTTGAAATTTCATGTTCCAGTGGGGAGAAGACTTATGGATCTCTTCTTTTGACAGAGGTAGAGACACACAAAGGAAAACTCTTGGACACCAGCAGTGGGAATGCAGTTGCTCAGAGACCACCTGCTCTTTCATTTTTGTTAAAGGACTTTCAGAGTGCTTAAGGGGTATCATGGAGCCAGTTGGGTTTAACTCCTGCATTTTGTAACGCATTCCTCCTTATCCAGTCTGTGCATTCCTTGTCACACCTTTATTTGCCACTTAATCCAGCTTTTTTGATTTTATCTTCTTCTCCTTAGCCATTTTATTGCCATTTTTTTGAATTCCTTCCAGCTTGTCAGTGTGTGCTTGATACTGAAACAACCAGAACTGAGCAGAGCGCTCTGGATGCTGCTTCCCCAGGGTTTTGTAGAATGGAGCTGCTGCTTCACTGCTCAGGGCTGTGATGCCTTTGTTTGAACTCACCTTTGCTGTTGCCATTTGGTATTCACCTTTCATATCAACTGCTCTTTCCACGAAGTAAAAAATGACTTGATACTCTCCTTTTAGGTTTCTCCATCTCACTGAAGGGCTGTTTCTGTGGAGATTATCTTTCCTTATACCTCAGCTCGCGTTTCTCCGAGTTGAATCTAAATTTATTTCCTCTCCATATTTCTAAACTCTTGCTGTCCCCTGTTATTTCTCTACCCACACAGACTTTCACACTGCCTCTCAGTTTAAGATTCCTGGTGGGCAAAGTACTGGTGTGGAAGTAGCACACTGTCTCCTTGTCTCTGAATGCTGAGCTGCATCTATCAATCTCTGGGATGTTCTGAGGGTTATGCAATGTGTCACAGCCATTTCTCACGTGTTAACTCAGCTCTGTTCTTGGGCCACTCTGGAAATTCAAGACCAATTGCTTCCATCAAGAGTGTTGTTGGAGCAAACTCTTCCTTTTGGGGCTGATAAATTTGTATATGAGGTATACACAGATGTATAGTAAGAGGGAGTAATTTGTTAATTTGTCCCTGTCAGGGGATGTCTTATCTTCCTGTTTTGCAAATACGCTGTGTATTACAAGAGATGAAAATACTGAGGAAACTGTGAAGTTCTGACTGTCCCTTCAAATGGAAGATAATGCACTGTGATTTTTATTTCTGCTTTATAAGTTGACAGTCTTTTGCAGTGAAAAAATGCCTTTTTATCTTATTCTCACCCTATTTCTATGTCTACATTTACTGTCTTAGTAGTAAAAGTGTGTTGATCTGAAAATCTTTAGACACAGAGCTCATTCTGCACTATTTCCATTTCATTTTACAGTATGAAGAACTCATGGAAGCATTTAAAAACCTACATAAGGAGCACGAGCAGCTCAAAATATCTGGTTTATCTACTGCAGAAATAAGAAGGGTAAAAAAACTCCACAATTTTTTTATTTAGTTGGTTTTCTGAATGTCAGTTCCATGTTTGTTGGCTTTGTGGGCAGTGTGAAAGCCATAGAGGCCAGAGCTGGTGGCCACTGCAGTTGCTTCTTGACACTGCTCTCTGTTGGCAAACAGAAAGTCCTCGCTCGTGTTCAGAGCTGAGCTTTCTGAAGCAGACTGGGGAACGAGGCTGCCAAGACTCTGTGCAGCACAATTTCCAAATATTAGACCTCCATTTCCTCTGAATGCAAACTGATACAAAGCCTTTTGCTTTCCTGATAGCGGCTAATAATTCCAGAGGGTGTTGAATGAATTAAGAGCTTAAGTCAACAGAAATGATGAACCCACGTGGCTCAAGTGTTAAGTAGAGATATTTGCTCTGTTTCAGCAAAATAATTAAGCTTGTGTACAGCTTTCCAGTGGACACACAGACAAGCCAAGCAAATGTTGAGATAAGGTCTCCATTTGGAGAATTCATTTTCCTTTCTCTCATAACTATCAATCTGTGGAGCCCTGCTGTTGTAAAATAGGACTAAAGGAGAATAATAATCAGATACATGTTTCAGCACTAGAAAGTGTTTCTTTTGAGACAGTTTTAATACAAAAAGTGGCAGCAGACATCGCTCATAAGCGACTTCATGCAAATTGGTCTGCCAGGAAGTGGGTAATGCTGGTGACATTAAGAACATATGTCAGACTGCATCAGATGTTGAGTTCATGCTGATTTTTCCTTGGTGGTTTCTGTTTGTTTGTTTTTATTTTAGAGAAATCCACCTGCTTTTATTTTAAATGTTCACATTAATACTCAAGGATGCAGATGAAGAATGTTAGCATAAAGAGAGTGGGAACTGTGGGGGAAGTAAGAGAGAAGAGAGATTGGAATCCTGGATGTTTGATCATAGATCAATAAAATTACAACCGCCTCCGTGTATTCAGGGAAGAATTCTGATTTTCATATTAATTTGAAGAGAATTGAGTCCAATCCAATATACTTGGGGGAAAAATTAATATTTCTTTATCTGTTTTTCCTGCTTTTTAGGACATCAGTGCAATGGAAGAGGAGAAAGATCAACTGGCCAAAAGAGTAGAGCGTCTTAAGAAGAGGGTAATAAGAGAAGTAACGCTCCTACATTTCAGTGTCATAATCCTTGGCCTGCAACTCCGATTTTGGAATGCAAACAAGGATTAAGATAAACACACTGTATGTCTAGGAAGGAATCAAGTAACTAATTGACCTACAGGGAATCTCCCCAGGCGTTGATCCAGAGCTTTTAAGAATCTCGAGTCCAGTACTTTGCTGTCATTTCTGAGTAGTAACGTGTATGGAAGGGAAGTGCTAAGTGGGCTTGTGAGACATATGATCTCTTTAATGTATTTCTCAACTATCTGACAGCAACATGCACTATTTATCCACTTGCTGTAGGTGGAGACAGTACAAAATCATCAACGGATGCTTGAAATAGCAAGACAGCTTCGCTTAGAGAAAGAGAGAGAAGAATCTTTGGCTCAACAGAAACAAGAACAAAAAAGTCAGGTACTGGCATAACAACATACCTATTGAAATAAAGAGTTGTTGATGTTTGTTTGGGAATTGTGCATTTTAAAAATACATCAGGAGCAACAGGAGAGAGTTTCTCCCAACCCCGGAAAATTAAATCCCATTTAAAAGATCTATGTGCATTTTAAGGGAAGAGGCTTGACCCTGCAAGTTTTGAACACCACAGTGAAGGTACTTGGCTGCCTCAGCTCCCACTGACATCATCCTTTAGCATTCCCAGGAAACGTTCCATGACTTATTGCTGGAGCACCCGAAGGGAACTCTTCATATTTATGGTAGTGAGCAAATGTTTCCTTGGTTTGATTTCTATCTCTGTGATCTGCACGAAGATTTCAGAGGCTGAGCAACATAGCAAGTACCTCATCTTTTTCCTGGGTGGGGGCAATATGTATTCAGGAGCAGCCTTGGAATTAAGGCCCTGAAATTTGGGAAAAATGATGTCCTGAGAAGCCCTGGGAGCAGTTGACATCCAAGTGTAAGGGTGGGTTTTATTCCTGACCTGTATAAAATCCAGTGCCATTTTGTTACACCATCTCACCAAATTCTATAGCCTGAACTTCAACACTGTTAAAATGGGAAAAGCCCTCAGATTTCTCATATTGCAGCCTGTGTCTGGATGTGGGATCAATGGGAATCAGTGGCCTCTCGAGCTGTTGGGTCTTTGTTTGAGCCTGAGAGAGATCATGACTGAAATGAATGTGATGTCCAGCTAATTCCAGTTCTTACTGCACATCTCTCTAAGTCACAAAAATGCAAATCTGCTGGGGCTTGTTTGGCAGGAAGCTTTCCAGACTGCTCTTGGGATGGACAGTGGATTGCTGTGACAACTCAGCTGCATTGCAGGATAAGGAGAGTTATCTGCTGCAATCCTGATTCCTGCTGCCTTTTGTTGTTGTTGTAATGTTCAAGCCACTCATATTTTTGTTTGAAAATTGTTGGATGAATTTCTGCCATCAGAGAAAATACCACTTGGGAGAACAAGAACACTCTTCTCAATTAACAGGAGGGAATATCAAGTAAACCCAGGCCAAATGTTGAAAATTTGGTCTGGCACATTCCCTTGTGAAACAGAAAATCACCAGACATTAGAGCTGCCATGTTTTGTGTTTGGGGTTCTTTTGGAGCTCTGTTGGTTTAGTTGTTTGTACATGGATTTCCAAGGAATGAGCCTCTGTGTGTGTCCAATTGTCTCTCCAAAGTTGTTCCACGCCGAGCAGAGGCTGCAGAGAGCCCAGGTCCAGCTGAAGGAGATGCAGCATGTGGTGGCAGATTCAAAACCAGAAAGTAAGTGGGGCTTTTCCTGTTGCATCCTAGGTTAGCATGGTGCAGAACATGCCGTAGAATGGTGTATAAATTACTTCCAAAATGATAGACTCTGACTACTTCTCAATTTAAATCTAGAAAACCAAGTCACTGTCCTATTCTTTCAAGAACATTTACTATTTCAGTTGCATCACACAACTGTTTTGGCAGCTCTTCTGAGTTAAAGGATTTTTTTCAGTCACAACTTCGTGGCTTTGTTACTACTTTGTAATTTTACTTTGATTTTTTTAATGATTTTCATCTGCCACTGAACCACAAGTGGAACTAAAGGAGTATCTGAACCATCTTCTGTACTCACAGGGACTTGGAGTGGATTTTATAACTGTTCCTTTTTTGCAGTAGCTATCAGAGAGTTTATACAGCAAAGCTGTGTCAACATTTCTATTTCAGTTCCTGGGTTTTTTTAAGGCCAATGGAAACTTGATGGGTTCAGTTCAAGAAGCAAAGGTAACATAATAAAAAGTCAGTAAATATGTCATTTGATCATTGAGATGAAAATAAAGTTAACATATTTAATTTCCTTATCTCGAGTCCTGCTTGCAGGGTAAAAAACCAAAAGTATTTAGATGTTCCCAATCAAAGCTTGGAGTCATTACTTAAGAAAACTTGTGTTGAAATTTTGCCCAAACAAAGACCTCAGGATTCAGCTTTGTAATTGCTTTCCCCAGTTACAAAGGCACTGCCTGTAGCAGCAATTACAGAATGCCAACTGTGGGGTTTTTTTAATAATTGAAATTAGGTGACCACAGTGCACTGAATAGGTTCCATTAATTTTAAAAGCTTTGTTGGTCTACAAGGTAGCACAATTTATTTCATTTTGAAAGTTCCCTTTGGCTGCAGTTTGGTACCTCAGCTGCCTCCTGGTATCAGTGTGGCCTTGTCTGCTGACAGTGCAACAGCTGGATTTTCACTGCAAGTCAGATCCTTCCCTTTAAAAGAAACTTCTTGCATTTTTAATACTTCAGGTGTTTTTACTCCTAAATAAGAGAAAATGTTCGAAGTTGCTGCTAATGAGCAGAAGCTTTGTTGTTTGTCTTATGGATTGATTACTTCACTTTGTAATTAATTTTACATTTAAAGAAATGTAAAGGAACTCTGTAAGGAATGCAACTAGCACATATTCATGAGTATCATTAGCATGCAATTAGCATCAGCCTGCTTGAGCTGTGCCAGGAGAATATGCCTTGTGGTTGGTAGGATTTTTAACTCTTAGAAAGATAATATTTAGAAGACTTTGTATTGTATCATTAATTGTTATGAGCTGCTGCAAAGCAGCTGAAAGTGATGATGGTGGTTCACAGAACACTCCTTCACTGTTTATTACCTTCAGTCCTTCCCTGTTTATTAACTTCACTCCTTCCCTGTTTAATAACTTCACTCCTTCCCTGTTTAATAACTTAAGTAGTACTCAGGATATTGTTTAACTAGAGAGGGATTTGCTGCTGGTAGCACTAAGTAACATAAATTTTCATATTCTGGAGGGGTTTTTTGTGGTCTTTGTTGTATTGAATATGAACAGTATTTTTACTAACACTGGCCTCTGGTCTGAATAACCACAACCCAGCTCACACTCACTCTCCAAGACTGACATCATTTTCCTTTGAGTATCTCTGCTGCACAAAGAGAAATTGATAACATGAAGAAAGAAACCAAATTACTGAATTCTTGATCTCTGTCCATTTTACAGGACATTACTGGTTACTTGATTGGCAGAAATATGAAGATGCGAATGAGTAGCTTGAAAATATTGATTAAAAGAATGTGTTAAAATGATCTGTTGATGAACAGCAAAATGTGTAATTGATAAACTTCATTAAGTTAATATGAAGAAATAGATTTAGAACTGAGAACTTCAAAGATACTTGCCAAAGAGGAATTGCTTTGTACAGATGCCTATTTTATTTCATTCTTGATGAAAACCAGAAATTTAGGAACCTATTATTTAAATATTCCATTTGGTATAAAAAATTAATATTTTTCTCTTCCGCACAATGATCTTTTCCTAAAATTCCAAATGTAAATGATCTCCTCCAACACTGCAGACCACAGTACAATTAAAGTTACAGAAGTATTTGGTAAAGGAGACTGGCTTAGGTGGAACTTTATTTCATCTTGAAATTATTTTATTTATATAAAGTCACTGTCCATTGATGCAAGGTCGTGGCAAAGCACTTTTAAGATAATTTGATATCTAGGATGAGAATACAAGTCTGGTTGGTAAAATTGATGGTGTTGCTATGGTTGACTTTAAAAAAGTCACTAACTCTTTTGAACAAACAAGGCAGCAAAAATTCAACGTGGTCTCTTTTAAAAGGATTAAAAGGAGTTTAGTGGAAGGTTTAGAGAAATGGAACGGGTGTTTGGCTCTTTTTTGTTTGCTATTTACACCAGATTCCTGAAAGAAAATAGCAAATGATCACTGGTGAAATAAAAACAGGGAAATGACTGAATAATGAGGAGGCTGTTGATTTGAAGTGACCATAATCACTTAGGAAGCCAAGCCCATGCCAACAAGATATATTTTAGGGAATAGCCAAATTCCACGATATTCCTCCAGGAATAATGGATATGCAATGTATTTATGGCATGTGGGGCTCTTTCCTAAGAAGTGTCTGAGAAGAATTTGTGGGTCAGGTGTGAGAATGGGAGAGGAGGAGCTCCCACTGTCACAGAGGAGGTGCCTTCCCTGCTTTTATTTCTGGGAGAAAATGCAAGAGGAGAGTTTCTTTGCCTCTGGGTTTGGCTCTGGCACATCCAGCCCTGCAGCCCTGGGCCAGTTCAACACTCAAGAAGAGCACTGAAAGGTCAGAGAGGTTTCAAAGAGCTCTAATAATAATTATGAACATGGAAAGCAGAACTTAGAATCACAAATTCAGGAAGCTTTTTGGTTTTTCAAGGATATATTGAAGGGATGATTGATCTGCCAGTGTTTGCATGTCCCAGGTCTCTGTTTAAGAGAGGGAAAGTGGAAGTGGTGTTATTGGAAGCTGTGGAGGGAATCATTTCAGCCCTCTCTTTGTGGCTGCAGAAAGGGAAGGGAAGGATTTGATGCTGCTGGAAGTCTGTTCTAGACTCGGTTGTAGCCTTCCCATGTGATATTAAACAAATTATTGGCAGAGAGTCTATGAAAGGAGTGTCCCTCTCTCTTTTTCCCCCCTTTTAAAAACTGAATTCCTGTTGCAAATGGTTCTGGTCCAGCTTGCCCAGTTGGCAGCCTGTAGAGGGAAAAGAAGTGGGATTCTGAGCACAAGGTTAATCAAGTTTTAGCTCCATTAACAGAATTATGCAGAGAAAATTGCCTCTCTTCTACATGACTGAGCAAGCATGAATAAACTCTTTCTCTCATCCCTCTCTTTATAATAATAATAAAAAAATTTGAATGGAAAACATGAGGAGTTGCTCTGAATAGCTCTCCCCATGTAAATACGTGGTTGGCAGAAGCTTGCTAAAATAACCTGAGGGCACAGAGCCAGATTTCTGTGCCACTTACGTGTGTAGATTTTGTAACCACAAGTCAATGTTGAAACATTAAAAACAGAATTTATATGTGTAATGGAAAGATCTGAAGTATGCTGGCCTTTCTTCCCCTCTAGCCTGGGAATTTGCAGAAGAATGTTTTTCACTGAAAAAAAAACCCCTGAACCAGGAGCTGCCCTGTGTTTGGGTTTTTAAGGTTCTGTTAAGCAGCAAAAGTAGCTCTTAGGTAATTACTTCTTCATGTGTTGAGTTGTATAGGAGGAAAAATATATCCAATGTATTCAGGAAAGAAATGACATTAGTCATGAGGGATGTTGACATCGTGTCTTTCCCCATCAAGATATCAAGTTTTAACTCGTTTTGTTGCTCCATCAGGACTCAAAACGACACAGAACCACTCAGGGGGTAACAGGATTTGGTAGCACCTCTGAGGTTATTTGAGAAATAAATCAGACTGTGATTAAGGTTATACCCTGTGAAGTCAAAAGGTCCCTGCTCTTATCAAAGGTCTTGTGGTTCTTTGCTAAGTTTCTTGTCATATCTACAACAAATCTTTTAGGCATGTACGTTTTTATCAGAAAACTGGCATAGCACAAGAAATGAAGTATAGGTTATATATGCAGGTTTCTTTGCTGCTAAAAAACTCAAGAAATTGATTTAATTAAAATATTAATATTTTGTATCAGAATAATTTGATATCACATTGATTTCCACACCAAGGATCTTGGTTATAAATATGAGATTGGGAGTGGTGTTCCAGTCGGTTCTGAGGTGATAATTCAGCTCACAGGGTACGTGGGAAGCAGCTTTGCTGCATTTGCAGAGGTGGGAGATTTCTAGTGAGACATTAAAATGTGGTCCCTCCTGCCCAGCTCTGTCGGGGGCTGAGGAAGATTGGAATTGAGTTCTTCTGGAGGAAAGAAGTGAGAAATCTCTCCCAGTAAGTCCCAGTGTTGTTTCCCAGGGTGCAGCTGCAGTGCCAAATGCACGCTGGCTGTTCCACAGGCAGAGTAACTCCACTCTCCCACTCCAAAACCAGGCTGGGGGCTGTTTGTTTTGATAAATGACCCCTCCGCAAAGGGGAAAAGGTCCTGTGGTAGTGTTGCTTTCCATAAACACAGAAATCAACAAACTGGGAAAGAGGAATTCCCACTCATTTTTAGTTTCTCTTGACTAGACTTTGTTGGCAGCGCTGCTTTCCCCAGGGCCTGTTTTCTTTCTCCCAGTTCTTGAGGTTTTCTCAAGAGCTGATGGCTTATTTCCCTTCTGGCAGCTTTCCTGTCAGAGTGGGCTGGGAGCAGGGCTCAGGAGGATCTCTCAGGACACTGATTTAGAGGTAAATAGCAGCAGAAAAACGGGGGCCCCTTTTCCTGGGCTCTTTCACTTTGTCCTGACCTTTCCCTTTGGCAGTCAGGCTTCTTAGCCTGAGAACCAAAAGCTGTTTTCATCTACATCCTTTCCCATCTCTATTTCAGCAGCATCAGCTGTACTTTTGTATCTCTGTGCTCAACTTTTCTCTGCTTGTGCAGTAAATGAAAGAGATGGAGATTGTGAACTTCTTGTTTTCCTTGGCGTTTCATCACAATTCCATCTTCTCCCTAATATGGAGAGAACCAAAATCCCAACCCTAGCAAGTTGTTTGAAAACGAAAAAGAACCCTGGATACTTACCTTTTAGTCACCTAGATCATGAAAAATACTCTGAAACACCCATTCCCACTCTCATCTGATGTGCAGCTTCCAAATCTTGTAGTCCTTGGCACAGTTGTCTCTGAGGAATAATTGCACTGAACTGCCTGTTGTCAGTGGAGACTGTGCAGTGCAATTTAAATAAATGTTTGCTTTTATTCTGTTGCATTTTTCTATCTGTGAATTGTTCTTATCTGCATGTACTTGGGTTTATTTATAAATGATCTGTTAAGGAGCCTGAATTACTCTGCCTAGAAAGAGCCAAGTCCCTCTAAGCCTGGAAAAGGTGTAGGTGCATCAGGCTGGTGTCCAGCAAATCTTATAAATGGGGTTGTTGTTTTCTGCATTCTCAGTCTATAAACTGAGATTAAATGTTTGTTCTTTCAAGAAGAAATCTTCACAGGGAGGCAATCTGTGTTCCAGCAGTGTAAAGGACCCTTAAAGTAGGCATTTATTAAATACTGCCCATTTTAAGGCCTTTTTAGATGCTAGATGGAAAAAAGTTTTATTTTAAGCATGACTCTCCAAGGATATAATAAATCTATCAACAAGCTAGGCCAAATTAAGATTTTTCTTCAGATAAAGGTTCAATGGCTGTTTATATCAGTCCTGTGTGTTGAATTTTTTATCTGATTCAGCTGGAGTTTCATGTGAGATGGGGTTTACTTGTTATTAATGAGAGGACTCTCTCAAGGAGCTGATAGTTATATGTTAGAGATAGAGGTGCATAATAAATCCTCTTATATTGTTTAACATCCAGATTAAAAATTTAAATTGAGTAACTCCCCCTTTCTTTGAGCACTGAAAAGGAGACTCAAATGTTATGCTGTTGTTATTGTAATCAGCTGCTAAATACTTTCATGTGTTGGGGAAATCAAACTTAATTATCTGCTACATTGCTTTTATAGACACTCACTGATTTAATTTGTTTTTAAGGTTTAATGAAGAAACTAGAAGAGGAGATAAATTTCACTTCCTACCTGCTTACTGAAAAAATACCCAGAGAGATGGAAAGTAAAAAGACTTCAGTGTATTTCTTACAAAAGGTGGTTGCAGAGCCAGCCATGACTCAAGCTGATCTCACTGCGCTGGAAAGGGAGGTGAGGGACCAAGGTCACACTTCATTTGTGTTCTGTAGCATGGTCTGAGCTTCCTGGACACTGCAATGTTCTTATCCCTATTTCATATCCTGGAGAAAATGTTTCATTCCTAGAGGAACATCCCTTCAGTTGTAAAACCAAACCAAAGGTGTCTTAATCACCAAATGCAAACTCTCTGATAAGGTTTTTTTAAATACCCACAAAAGAGACACGAACAAACCAACCTCAAACCAAACCCCAAACCCAAACATATCCTTAGGTGCTGTTGAGGAAATTGTGTTAATTTAGCACTAAAGAGCTGATTTTTCTTCTCTTCAGGTTTTACTTGTTTGAAACTCTCCCTGCCATCGAGGGGGTTTATACCAACACATACAGAGCTTATGGAGGGAGCAGCATTCCCTGAGGGATGTATCCTCACAAGATGAGGCCTTAATCCATGTGCAATGGCTCAGAACTCCTCAGTGTTTGGAAGAGCCCTGCATTGTTTGGTTTAGTTTTTAAGACCAAAGAAAATTTGGGCATCAAATATTTGATTTACCTTTCCAGGCTTTTTCATAAGTTAAAAGCAAAATAGTCTTAGAAAAACCCTTATTTGTCAGATATATCCAGAACGTGCAGAGGGATTTATTGCCACAGAAGAACATTTATATATTCACTCAATGAAGTTCTCCTATTTGCATAATCCTAAATAAAATATTAAATATGAAATATTATGTCCTAGAAGAATTTAGAGGAATGCTAATTATTAGTATTTCTGTTGATGATAATGATGAGGATTTACACCAGTGTTAGAGGCAAGAAGAGTAGTCACATCCTAAATGTCTCCTCTTACCAGTTGGTGTTTAATACTCCTGAGATTTTCAACTCAGGCTTTGCCATGAAATAGAGATACTGAGGAAACAGAGTATCCATCTTAAGGGATGACAGCATTAATAAATGGCAGATTAGGGCTGAAATAATAAACCAGCTCTTTGATTCAGCCTCTGCTTTCCTAGATTAGTTCCTCTAATCAAAACAATATTTGTGGCTGCAGTTATGTCTTTCAGGCATGCTTGAAACCCTGTTTTGCACATTTCTTTTCCAAGAGTGTTATTGGGTTTATGGCAATATTTTAAAAAGTTTTAAGTTTTTTCCTCTTTCTCCATGATGTAACCTTTGATTTGTTATATTTTGGAAGTATCTTCTTGAAAGATAATAAAAACATGTCATACACTTGGCTGTTATCACAGCATGGCCTTAGGCAGCTTTTTTTTTTTTTTTAAAGTTGGGCTTTTATTATCTCAGTGCCTTAAAAAGGAGCTGAACTGCACTAAGCATGTTTCCACCATGCATTTTACAGTATAAAATCCAGGAACTTACTCACAGAAGGGAATTCTTATGCCATTTTCAAATTCAAGCCTGTTCTACCACTAATAGAATTCACAGGAGAGTTGGGGTTTTTTCCCCAGGTGTTGGAACATTTTTAGTCCTATTGAGCAGTTTATTTGAGATTCTTGGTTTTCCAAGCACATGGATATTGCTCCCAGAACTGCCAGGGTGATGCCCAGCACTGTCCCTGTGTTATGGTCTGACTCCATGGGATTGCAGCACATGTTTTACACTGCTGCCTTAGCAGCAGCAGAGAATTAAAGGAAGGTTGCTGTGGCTGTGTTTTCCATGGCTGGTGAGAGTCCCAGTGCCCTGGGAAAGCTGGAATCTGCAGTCTGGTGTGGCTGAGAGCTCCAGGTGCAGCAGCTCTGAAGCTTTGGCTGGAACAGAGCTCAGCAGTTTGGGAATAAAGACAACCAAGTGCATCTTGTGGCAGGAGGAGGAAGGCACCACAGACCTGGAATATGATGATCTGTGACTCTACAAAGTGTTGATGAAATCTTTATCACTTAATCTTTATTTGCTTCCTTTCGAACTTCTGTTAAATGGTTGAATGAAAGGGAATTTCAGTTCATGTCAATAAAATCACATTTTTCACTCAGTATGTGGCAATATCAGTCTTTTTTCTACCAACTCACTGCATTTTCTCTCCACATGCACCAGTTTACTTCATTTTCAGGGCCAACGTCATGGTTCTGCCTTATCATAAAGGCACAGAACTGGAAATCCAAAAACAGCCTCTTCCTGGCCAATACTTTAATGACTCATGGAGCTTTTTGGGTCTGTTTGTCTGTTTTAAAAAAAGGAACTGGCTGGATTGTAAATCTCGGTTGCAAAGCATTTAATTCTTGGAGAAGACAAAGACACCAAGCTCTGTTTCCTTAGTTTTCCACTCTGTCTTGCAGATAAATGAAGTCAATGCACAAATGAATCAGCTTATTGAGAAAAGGATGATGAAGTATGAGCCAACTGATAGTAAATTCTCCATGTATCGCCAGCAGGTAAGAAGGAACAAAATGTGTTTTAAGCAGAAGCAGGAGAGAAAATCAGTCACTAATTGGTTTACATGCTGATTTTTTCCTTTGAATTATCTAGCAGAAATCAGTAGAAATACATAATAATGGAGGACAAAAGGAAAATAAGAGCTGTTGAACGTATGTATGTTTAGGGCTGAGTCAAACGTTGCTTTCAGTCCTGTCAGTGAATGTTTTGACTGCTGTCCTTGCATCACAGCAGTTCTGGAAGGAGCATTTTGCAGGAGCTATTTTGGTAAAGTTCCAGCTGTGGATGGATTCTTCCAAGGCAGCATGAGGGCTGCCTGCTGCAGTTTTGTCCCTGCCTTGTGTCTGACCAAATGACATTTTTCTCTCTTGCATCTCTTAAGAAGGAGTTCTTTGATTTCTTATCCTGAGACTGTAAAATAATCTTGCTATAAAATGGGCTGTCTTGTCCAGGCTTAGTAAATTCCCAAGTTATAAAAAGGATTTATGAAC
Organism: Falcunculus frontatus; assembly: GCA_013398115.1. Lineage (NCBI taxonomy): Eukaryota > Metazoa > Chordata > Aves > Passeriformes > Falcunculus > Falcunculus frontatus. Next base: position 366,795 of record VZRV01002663.1, read on the forward strand.
TCGGAGATTTTCGGAGCTTACGCAGGAACCTGAGCGATTCCTTTTCCAGGCAACCTGCACCACTGCTGATTTTATGGACAATTTTCAACGTGATGCTTATGGTGACAGGCTTGAAAAATAGAAAGGCTTAAGGAAAATGTATCAGTGGGAGGGAAAAAATGGGGATAAGATGTGTGCTGCACTTCAGTCGCAAACACAACATGGAACACCGTTTTGTTTTGGAAGAGATGCTCTTCCTGAAAGAAAACTCTGCTCTGGAATGTGCTGGGACCAAGGAAGGTCCACCCCAGGAGCTGAGGTTGCTGCTAAGAGTTCAGAGCCCGTGGTGCTCTTTGCTTTCTTCTGCCAGGGCCTGGGTTCTGTTTCACAAAATAATCAGCTCTGTTGTCCCCTGGTTTGTCGCCGCAGACACCTCGTGCAGCAAAGAGCTGAGCTCCCACCCCAGCACAATTCTGTTGGAGATTTATTTAGGGAGAAAGCTGGTCCTCTCAGCTGAGTGTGAGAAAGCTGCTGTGTTTTGGCTTCATTTTTTTCTAAGTTTTCCCTTTCACTTGCAGAAACCAGCCATGCCTCAAATTCCTGCACCTGCATCTAAATGAATGTGTTGTGTTGTTTTAGAATATTTTTCAACAGGATACTTTGGCAAGAGAAAAATGCTCTTTTTTAAAATCCTTGAACTAATGTATACTTATGTTCCCAAATCTGTTCTGGTCAAAACTCAGGTACTATTAAATATTTGGTCTTGTATAAAATATTATTTTTTAAGTGCTTTATCTTCTAGACTCAAAAAAAAAAGAAGGAATAATCTGTAATCTACACTATTTCTGTACTTTATTGCTTTATTCATCATCTTGTAGCTATTTGCCAAGATTTAGTGGCTTGGTTCTGCTTTAGTGTAACATATTTCTGTAGGTTGGAGTAGGTTGGAGTTATAAAAATCTGTATTATGACATTTGTGAAATCTTGGATAACTTTCCAGTTAAGCCATGTTGGTGTACCTTACATATGCACCAAGAGGGACTAAGCAGAAGAAATGGAGCAGCTAAAATGCCTGCCTTTTTCCTCAATGAAAATGAAAAAATGAGGTGAAGAAATGTAAATCTAAAATGTAAAATATATCAGCTTGAATGTGGGCAAAAAGGCTGTGCTGGAAACCTCATCCAAACTGGAGAAAGTTGGGAGCCTGAAGCCAACTTCAATGAGGTTGTGGTTTAACCTGCTGTATATAATTCATACATTTTATCTAAAAATCATTTTTCTCTTGATTAAACAAGGCAATTTTTACATGAATGATCCTGCAGGCTTCTATAATTTCCCGGAAGAAGGAAGCCAAGGCAGAAGAGCTTCAGGCTGCCAAGGAAGAGCTGTCCAGCCTGGAGAGGCAGGTGGAGCAGAAGAGCGGTCAGGCCCACGAGCTGGAAGGCTCTGAAGTCCTGACTGAGGATGAGGTAGGGATTTGTAGCTATTTTCAAATGATTAATTTTTATTATTCACATTGTGCTTAATCCATTGCAAGGTGTACAAGGACTCAGTGTTGGGCTGTCTTAACATTCCAGCCAAAATAATGACAATATCATCCCAGTGCTATGATGGTGAATAACTAACTGTAAAGGTCAATATGATTATAAATAATATAAAAAAAGTCTGTACGATTATAAAGCATAATTCCAGTGATTATCAGAGATGTAATTAGTCCTGTGGTATTTATTACCCACAAAAGTTTTTACTTAAAACCCAAATTTTGCAGACCCTCCTGAAGTTCAGCTGTCACACCAGCTTTGACTGGCACAGGCAGTGTGGCTCAGGCAAAGTGAGATGTGCAGCTGTACTTCTCAAAGCAGCTTTTTCTGCTTCAAAAGTTTGCCAAGAATAAGGGAGCTGCAGTTTGGTACTGGCTTGTCAGCAAAATAAATTTGCTTTTCTTCAGCCAATAATTTTTCCCAGTTGGGAAGAATCCTGCAAAGGGAACTTAAAGGCAGAGTCACTAAACTGAAGAGAATTTTATCTGCATCCTCCTCTCACGTATTGTCTTTGTTTGCACTGCCATCATTTAGCCAGAGGCACACACTCTTTGCTTGCTTGTTCTTTGTTTTTGTGCTTTTTTTTACATACTTATAAATACAGGGAACGCCCTTTTTAGAAGGAACTCCCTTCCTAATCCCATAGGATGTGCCTGCTCCACAAAATCAGTTACTTTTAAAGGAGTCTGAAAGTGTGGATGAAAAGTACAGGTGGGAGTAATGGCACGGAGACGTGGAAAATGAAGATGTTGGTTCCTCTTCCCATCACACACTGTACCTTTCCCTTAGGTAGCAATAATAAGGAACCCACTGCATTAGATTTCTCTCCACTCCAAGGTTTTCAGCTCCATTGGGCACATTGCTGGAGTCTTTGACAAGTTTTTAAGCAAAAATAAAAGCAGAAAGCTGACAATTTGTGTTTCGTGACATGTGATGGAAAGAAGTGTTTAATTAATCAACAAGAATGTATTACCAAGACAGCAGCATATGTTTTACATTATCTGTACAGGCACTGTAAGGTAAGAAATAATTATGCCTATTCTTCAGGGAGACAAGAAACTGATCCACAGAAATTTGAGGAGAACAGGATAGGAAGGAAACCTCAGAACCTTGTAAAAGGCTTCGTAATGAAATGCCCAAGTGAATTGTCTGACACAAGGAAGTGGCTCAAGACAGAAAAAGGACAAGACCTGTTTTGGACATGACCTGCATTCCTTTTGTTCAAATATGTTTTGCTTTTGATTTTTACAGTATTTTGAAGTCTTCATTTTGCAGAGTGAAGGATAAATGACTGAACAATTTGGAGAAAACCATTGGCTTAAAATCAGAAGTGTTTGTCTTTTCATAAGAAGCATTTCCTGGTTTGTGAAATACTTTCTGCAAGGAAATGTGTGTTGGCAAGGAAGTCAGTATATAAATCCATGTCCTGTTCGTGTTTATTACTTCCTTAGGTGAAGTGCAGTGGTACTCACAGGCACCAGTGTAAAGGGTGTTTCCTGTGCCTAAAAACTAGGAAAGGATTTGAATTCTTGATGGTTTTTGATCACTTCTGTTTCAAAGGTCATGGTTTCCTCGTCTGGAAAAGTGGAGACAGTGATATTTAGTTCTTTATAAATGTCTGCTGCCAGAAGTGCTGCACGGGGCCTTGGTGCTGCAGTTCTGCATCTCCTCAAAGTTTGTGGCAAATGCTCAGAGCCAGTCCTGCCTCAGAGTCGGGGTGTGAGGAGCCAGGACTGAGAGATGAGACGGGATTGGCAGGGAAGAGGTGATGAAGCAAAAGTGGTGTGAGCAGGTTCCCTCTCCCCAGTGAAAGTCTCGGTTCCTCACTCACAGCCAACTTTCTGCTGTAGGTTTGTTTCTGCTATGTTGTTCTGCTTTAGGATTTGTATTTTCTGGTTCAGTGCTCTGCTGCTCCAGCTTTGAGCCAATAGCAAAGGAAATGTTGATTAATTTGGTGGTGAGTCAGTGCTGCAGTTCATGGGTTCCTGGGGACAGGAGGAGTTGTACATTCAACCTTCACTTCACACTCTGACAGCCAAGAGCTTCCTTACACTTTCCTCTTCCAGTCACATGTTTGACATTTAGTTCCTCCATTTTTAAAAAGGGAGAAAGAGGGGTTTTTAACAAATAGCTTTGCTGTCTTAAATTTAAATGGATTTTTTAATCCTATCAAAATGCTACAGTTAAATCAAAGCATTGTTTTTCTCCTATACCCAGCATTTCTAATCTTTGCTTTGTCTCATTTTGCTCTGTCCTCTTACATCCCATGGCACCCTCAAGACCTGGCAATAGAAGAATCAGCACCTTCCTAACTTGTGCTCCCAAACCAGCATTTGGATCTCCAGTTGAGGTAGTTTTAGCCCTTCATTCACCAAAAGGTCAAGCCTGGCCTTAGGTTTTTAGGTGCCAGTGTTTTGCTTTCTTCCATAGTCATGAAAAGCATTCCACTGGGTTTGGGAGGTTGTACACCTGGACAGAACTCAGGAGAAACAGCAGGGAATAACCAATTCATTTACATCAAACACACAGAAATAGGAATAAATTGTCTGCTTTGGGGATTATGAAATCTTTTTAAGTACTTCAAACAAAGTGCAGTGAGCAGGGGGCACAGTTGGCAGCTCCTCGCTGCAGCTGTCAGATCCTGAAAATTAGGGAATCACATGTTGACACTTGGAATGTTGGATGGTTCAATTACAAGTGATCCTAGGTAAAGCTGGGATATTTTTAGCCCTTTACACAACCCATTGTACTTTCCAGAGTTCAGCACAGGGTCCCAAGAACGTTGAGTTTCCCAACGATTTGGAGTTCGTCTCAGAGCTGTGCTGAGCTGCAGGAGTGGGAATTAGTCTGGTTTTGAGAACTGGCATAGGAAGTCCTCTCACTTTGTTCAGAGGTGTATGAGGTTTGCATATGCCTTTACTTAAGGAGTTTAATCTTTTTTCCATACAAATGCTCATCCATGCCTACCTGCCCCTGGGAAAACAAGACAAATGTTTCCATTTGCAAACAGAGAAAGCAGCCTCAGACCAAAGATGCTGTCACTTTCCCTTAAAAACTGTTGATCCACCTGAATCTGCCAGATTTTTGCTGTGGGAAGTTCCCTGTCACCTGAGCCAAACAAGCAGAGCTTCAGGGAAATCTCCCAGAGCTGAGCACTCCTTCAGCACCCCCTGCCATGGATAAATCCTGGATCTCACTGATCTGTGCATCTTCCCTGAGCACTGAAAATGGGTTTTCATTATAAATACTTGCATTGATTCAAAGTATTAGAAATGGCTGCTTTAATACTTGTTGCCTTACCAGAAGCAAGCATTCCTAGAAAATGCTAAGGAAGAGTTTTCCTGGCTGAGTTGTGCCATGAGCAAGCTGTAGGATACTTTCCTTTTATTAGACTGAGGTTCTACTGCTCGTATCTTTTAGAAGCCAGTCCTTCTATGTCTGAGTTATTAACTCTGTCCAACATTGGCTGTACTAGCTTAAATTTAGAGCCTCATAGGAAAAAAAAAATGGAAAACCTGTCATATTCAGGAACTTTTCCTAACTGAATTTTAATGCTTTGGACAGTTTGTATCCCATTAATTAGTCTAGTTAGAAATTAAAACATCTGTTCCTCGGTTCTTAATGAAAACAGATATAGTCAGCTAAGATCTTCTGCAATTATTGTGCTTATGCAAATAATTTTCTTAACTAAACTGTTTATTTGGAACCTTGTTTAGTTATGTGTTTCATAAAGAAACACTTTTTCTTTTTACAATTAATGCTTTATTTTCTGTAGTACTTCTTAGTATGAAGAATATTTTGATTACAATAACACAATCAAATTGCTGCATTAGCTCTTTTAAAGGATTTGACTCCAAAGTGAGCGATTTATCTGGGATTTGTTCTTTGGAGAAAACAAGCTTATCCATTTTCGCCTTTAATGATAATCTTGGAATAAGAACCTTGTGAAAACTTCTCCTGGGGCAAATGTGAGGTTAAAGGGGACGAGGTGAGGAGCTTGTAGTGAAAGACCAAGGCTGAGCATAGAGGAGCTGGGCTCTGGTCCCAGTTCTGACCACAGAGGGCACGTGGTCACCAGGCTGATGACCTTTCCTGGAGGGGGACAACCTGCCAGGCTCTGGATGCCCCTGGAGAAGCCATTTGAACATCCCTGATTTGATTTTTATTTAGAACTGTTACATTAATTACTTCACTAAGTGTGGAGAGACTGAATCTGGTGATACCAACCTCTTCCAGATTCTAATAAATGGAGAAGCATAAATTAGATGCATTGCTGGATTCTTCCAATAAAAATGGAGCATAATCCAGGAAATCTGCCCAGGGATGGTGGATACCTGTGTGCTGTGGGACGTTATGTGAGAGATCAAAGTCCTGGTTTCATTCACTGTGTTCCATAATCTACATTCCATGCTTGTTATGTTACAGTCCCCCTTAAAAATAGCCAAGTGAAAAGGCAGAATCTTTGCTTGCTTTCCCTTGGATGGTTTTTGTGTCTCCAGGGGCTCTGACTCGGCTGACACAGGCTCCAGGCTGGTTTGCTTCAACTGCTCCCTCAGTGCCAGCACTTGGTTCTTGTCCAGTCATTTAATCTTTGAAGCTGAAATAACTGCTTGTGTTAAATTGCTTGAGAGGGAAAAGCTACTGGTGGACATGGCCCTGAGTGGAACTTCACTGCACGGGCAGATCCATGGGAATTCCACAGGATGAGCCTGCTGAGTTTGGACACAGGGAGCAGTTGCCTTGGTCTATGGGAAAATGCTGCTGCTCAGAAGTGGATTCCTTTGGTTACTTAACTTGAAAATGATGTGGCCAAACAATGTTATTTCTCTGTGAACTATTCAAATTATTTAAAAGACCTCTCACCACAGTAAAATGCAGTGTTTTGTGGCATTGATTTCTCATGTACACATGAGGTGTATAAAGCCTCAGAAGCAATGCTCACACAGATGAAAGCATTAGTATTATATATTTTCTTTTCATTTTTGGAAACCTATGGAATGATCCTCAGCTTTTAGGCTGAAGAAACCTAATTTTGCTGCAAGATTCCTACAAGCTCCTGATTTAAATAGAGTCAAATCGAAGAGCTCGGCCCTGGATCTAAAGGAGCCTTCAGTCAGTGAGATTTTGAGGACTTGATCTGTGCTGCCTTTGGAGTAGATCAGGTCTTCTGAACATTTTTCCAATCAATGATTTTTCTAAATTATTGATTGATTTTCTACACAGATGATCATTTTCCTGTTGTTTATAACTGTTTTACCTTGTTTGCTGCAAGAAAAGCTGTGTGAAAGGTTAAGTTTGCTTTAAAAAGCTGACTGACATCCACCTCCTAAAAGGAACAGATTTCAGTTGTCACTGTGAGCAACTTGTAGTTCATTTTGGATAAAATTTGTATTATATAGTCCTAAGTTAATCAACTAATAATAGAACAGTGGTGGAATTGGTTCGTTAATCAACAAGATCCTTTGACTTCCATTGTAAAATGTATTATGCTGTGAATATTGAATATGCAAATACTCTACCTCCCACTTGAGCTATTTTCAAGACCTTATAAGTGAAGAGAATAATAGTTTGCTTTTCATCCTGGGATACACTGACAGAAGATCATTCAGATGTGATAGCTCAGTGTGGTCACATATTGAGTTTAATCCTTTACCTCATTCTTTCTTATATTCCACTGGTCAAATGAAATGTCCCAAGGATGAAGACAGATGACTGTGCTTGCCTTAGATTTTCCTGAGTTGAGAGAGATTGCATTTATACTTCTGTCATCACTTGGAAATCACAGAAAGCTTGCTATTGTCTAAGCAATTAAAGAAAAAAAAGTCTTTTGCCTTAACTAAGAGGATGTGATTGAATTTGCTATGAAAAGGAATGAATTTGGTACTATTCTATTAAATGTGCCTGTAATGTACCAGAGAGTGTGACAGGGCTCAGGTGACCTTGTGTATCCTTGTCCTGGGTAGTAGCAGGATGTAGGATGTTATCCCAAAGCCACACAGAGGCCAATCTGCATAGAGCACATTGAGTAATTTGTGGGTTTGTTCTTTCACCAAAAACGTTTATAGCTTTTGGCTTTAAAAATAGTTCTGGAGCGTAGCAAGAGAGAGGCAGCTTTGGCCTAGATATTGCACAGGATGGCAGATGAACAGGGTTGATTTCATTGTGGGCATTTTGCCCAGGACACTTTTTATAGAACATACAGTTACTCTGGGGGTTCTTAGCCTGTGGTCACATTGGGGGTTTGGATTAATTCTGTAGAAGGGAGAGGGATAATTTTGCAAGAAGAAAAATTAATGTAAATTTCAGTATTTAAGCTCTTTTGTGTTTGAATTTCAAACCTGGATCAGTGGGAGTGGGAGTTGTTTTCCTCCTGAGGGTGCCTGGTCTGTGCTCCCTGCACACACTGAACCCCTCCTCATCCAGGAGCATTCTGAAGCCTGTTCTTACATCATTTACTCTCATAAATTTTATTTGCTTTCCATTTCTGGATCAGAATGCATTTTTGAGCTGTGACTGGCATTTACCTTGTAGCTCTCATGTAAAATCCAGGAATAAGAGCTGAGATTGCATGACAGATGGAAAGCATTGAGGCACAGAAAAATCTTACCTATTTGTTTCAACCCCTGGTACTTGTGTTAGAAATTGAACACACACAGGTTCAGGTGTAAATTAGCTAAGGCTGTTGGACTGTAAGGGTTTTTATTATTTTACTCAGTCTTTAATAAAAATATAAATTCTCCATTGCTTTAGATTTTGAGTGAAATAAATACTGCATTTCTCTCTTTCTATGCGAGGACCCTGCTTTTATTTTCCTGGGTTTGAATACTTAGCCAGCGATATCATCTAGGTCTGCAGGAGTCAGGGAAAGAGTACAACAAGTTTTGACTACTGAGAACGTTAAAAAAAAAAATAAAATGTTTTCCCATGTCCTCTTCCCTTCCAATTTTGCTGCTGTCTGTTACCACGTTTTGGTCTGCAGAGCTGGGGCTGTGCAGTGCAGAGCTGGGGCTCTGTTACAAGTGCAAATTACTGTTGCATTAAGTTTTTATTATCCATGACTCCCATAACGTTTTCCAAGGAGTATTTACTTTTCCAGCTGTCAAATGGTGGTGAGCAGAAGGGAGTGATCTCAGGCCTGTAAATGAGTGAGCTGGGACAGAAAGCAGTGGAGCTGCTTTTCTCGATCTCGCTCAGTGAACAAATGCAGAGCTGAAAATAAATAGACCCTGGGAATCCTGAATTCCAGCCCTCTGTTGTGAACACCCCATCTTCAATGTGCAGGACAAAGATGATAATTACATTTTCTGCAGCAAGAGGCTGTGATAAGACCCTGCTGTGCTGGAAGTGAAGTGAATTTCTGCTCTCTCCCCCAGTTCAAGCAGTACGTGAGCAAGCTCCGGAGCAAGAACACGTTTTACAAAAGGAAGCGACTGGAAATAGCAGAAATTACAGCGGAGTACGGGATCCTCCAGAGGACTGAGGAGCTCCTGAGGCAGCGCCACGAGGCCATTCAGCAGCAGTTGGTAACATGAGCTCAGCCCTCCCTGCCCCAGGAACAGCCTTAGGATCGCAGGGATGCTGCTTGGATTATTCTCATGTGTGTCACCTTGGGCTCCTGCTGCCCTTGCTCAAGGAGCCATTAGGGTATAAAAGGTATTTTTGTCTGTTGACTCTGAGGCTGCTGTACTTTGTGTCCATCAGGACTGGTCTGCAGCTTCTTTTTAGACTGAGGGGCCTGACCCTGCTTTTTAAAGTCGATGGTAAATCTGCACAAATGCCGCTTAGGGCAAGGCTGGATGCTTAAATTACTTTTTGGTATCCATAAATGTGGTGAGGGCTTAGAGAATGACCAACAGTAAATAGGATCCAAGTTACTGCTGTAAAATATATAGGAATGGTATTTAAAGAAAGAGCAGGCAGGAAGGAAATATTCTAACCCCAGAATATTTAGAAGAAAATGCCTTTAAATTTAAAACTGGATGAGTCTTCCCTAAGCCAGAACAGCAGCAGAAGGATTTCTGCTCTGGATAATTGTAAGCATCCCAAATGCAAGAACACTCTGTGGTATTTTCTTCCAATCCCTGCATTTTTGTTACCAAAATACTTTACAAAATAATTAGCTGCATCTTCTGATCCAGCAGACAGATTTTACACATTGAACTTCTTCACAGCCTGGCCTCCAGCCCTCTTTAGTCTGTGGAAATTCTCTGTTCACTTCACTGAGCATTGGATGACCAAATATTGTATTTACAGAGGGTTTTTATTGTCCTGCTGTTCAGGCACGAGATAAAATCTACTTTTCTGGCAGCTAGATTAATTATAATAAATTGATTAATACTAATAAATTGATTAATAAAATGATTACAGGACTTACCCTTTTCACTTTGCAATATTTGGCTCCATCAAGGAATTTGCTGTTTCTTGGTTAATGGACTCACATCCAGTATTTATGGTTTGTGTCTGCAGCAAGCAATTGAGGAGAAGAAAGGAATCTCTGGATACAGCTACACCCAGGAGGAGCTGGAACGAGTCTCTGCAGTGAAGAGTGAAATGGATGAAGTGAAAGGCCAGACATTAGATAACATGTCTGAAATGGTGATTTTTGTCTTAAACTATTGTATTTCCTCAGTTTGAGTATCTGGTTCTTCAGCATATAAAACCCAGTTTAATGTTTTTGTTTGGGTTTATAATTTTCCTTTAATCTATGTATATATATATATATATTTCTAGCAAATACATCTGCAAAGATAAGATTGACAAATACTAAAATGTGCATTTCTTTTCTTTAAAATCCTACAAATAAATTCTTCTTTTCTCCCCTTCAGGAACTTTAGATTTTCAAATCTTCTTGTCTTTGATTTTTTACTTTTTTTTGTGATTTCAGAAGTGGTTTCATTTTTGTTCTTATTTGATGCATTATTTGAAAGAGACAAATGGTTTGAATCTGTAATGGAGTCTTTTTCTAAAATGTTTGTAAATCACTGGAGTTAAGCATTTGTTGAAAAGATACTTAATATGCTTAAAGAGCTGAATAGCTTGTCTTTTTCTCTATTGCCTGATTTTCAATTGCCCTTAGAACTGTCATGTTTTAATTTACCTGCCCACATAGCCATAGAAGCAAGAAAGAACTTGAATTTCTAATTAGAAAATATTATAAGAGAGGAAAAAGCAAAATAGCATCTTTTTAACTCATTAGGACACTTTTAAAATAAAATGGGTAACTAAAATAGAATTACTCTCAAACAGAAAGGTGGATGCAATTTGAATTTTCAGTCTAAATATGTCAAAGTGACTCAGTTTCAGCATTTTCAAGCTTTATTTAACCTAGGCAGGCTTATTTGTTTTCTTATGGCTTTCTTCCTTTTTTCTGAGCCCCCTCTGTGCATCCCCTTCATCTCCCCTGCTCCTTCAGCTCTTTGGTGTCTGGCACATGGGCAGTGTCCTGGACTTCTCTGGGATGTTCTCAGTTGGAACAAGGGGAGCAGAATTTGTCTCATTTCTGGGAATAACCCCACTGCCAGATGGGCTCTTTCCCTTTCTTAATTAGGCCTGAACTTCAGTTATATAATTCAGGTTTCATCACACATTTTTTTCTCTCTGTATTTTGGTTTACTTCCTTTTCTTTATCATTCCTAATTACACGAATGTACAATTAGGGTCATAGAGTTAATGAATATTATTTTGTCCCTTTCTCAGGTGAAGAAACTGAATGCCATGGTGGCAGAGAAGAAGGCAAGCCTTGCTCCCATCATCAAAGAGCTGAGGCAGCTGCGTCAGAGCTGCCAGGTTTGTAGAAACACTCCTCTCTTTCTGTGTAAACCGAGTCAAACCCTCATATAAGCCAAATTTACAGATCTCTGAAGTGCTCTACAAGGACACGATCAGCTCTGAGGGAAAGCTGGAAATAGCAGAATGTGTCAACAGCGTTTGCAGCAGGCAACGTGCTAAAGGTTGGAATTTGTAAAAGCTGACAGTGCAGGCACAAAATTTAGTCCTTTATAGCAATTTAAAAAATTACTACATCAGGGGAAAAAGTGAAAAGTCATAGTTCAAACCCAAAGCAAAGTTAGTTTCAGATTAGTTGCAAAGCTATTTCTGTATTTCAGCACTGATGATCCCAACCAAAGCTGTCCTTTCTGAGTGGATTGCAGATAACTTCTCATCCAAATGTTGGATGCATTGCTCTAATTCCTGCATTAATCTGTGGCACCGACAAATTTGTCCATTTGTTCTCAAAATTTTACAGAGAGCTGGGGAAAAAAAAGTCTTTTGGGTCTACAGCTGCCATAAGTTGGCTCATTACCATGGAATTAAATAAACTGATGCATTTATCTATCAATGAAATTTCCAGAAAACCTGCTTTTAATGATTCCATTCAAAGTGTCAGCAGACGAAATCCAGCGAAGGGGTTGATTGTGCACAACTGGAAATTTGGCTTTTCATAGGGAACACTTATATTGATCCTTTCTTAATGTCTGTTTTTATAATCATTTGTTCTTTCTTCTTGCAAACACAGCCTTGTTACCCTGGCAGGGTAAAGCCATGGATGCACTGTACAGAGGACATTTCCTCCTCTCTGATCCCCAGAATGTGAGGGGCTTGGTGGCTTCCCTGTGTAACCACAGCCATGTGCCAGTGAGGGTCACACTCCTGAGTGTGCCAGGAGCTGGGGCTGGTGTGTGAGGGGCCCGAGTGTCACGTGCCAGTCAAAGGAAGATTTCATTTATGTGTCCTTTTTGCCCTTTTCACCAAGGAATTAACTCAAGAATGTGATGAGAAGAAAATCCAGTATGACAGTTGTGCGGCCGGCTTGGAGACCAATCGCTCGGCCCTGGAGCAGGTGAGGTGGGGCTGGCTCCTGCACGTGGATAAATGCTGTGGCACAGTGTTTCCCTGCCTTCCCTCGGGATGTGGAAAGTACAAATCCAGTCAGTGTGACCCACAGGTCATGCCTGAGGCTGCTGTGTGGGGTGGCTGCAGTCACACAGGTCCTGAACTGCAGCAGATGGACTCAGGGTGCTTCATCCAGCTCTGATCAGCAAGGACATGCATCTGCCAGACATCCTGCTGCCCTGGGCAGTATCTGTTAGGGAAGAATTTGAACACAAAATAAAGATTAATTGATCAAGACAAATCTTTATATGCAGTTAGCAGATTCACTGCATTAGCAACAAATTCAATGGGTAATTAATGACTGAAACTGTTGGTGAGGAGACTTCATTAAATGGGACTGTCTTGTATTCCTGCTTTGTCTCACTCCATCACTCCTGTGAATTTTGACTGGGCTTGGTTTCTCGAGGCCTTGCCCACAAAGGAATATACTGCAGGATAAACAGGGAGTACCTTTAAAGTGTGGGTGGGTATACAGACAGTTACTTTCCTGCTCTAAAAGTTCCTTTGTAGGGTCCTTCACACCAGATGGACCTGGTATGAAATGGACCTTCCAAAGGAACTATTTTACAACAGCAATCAAGGCCTTTTTTCTTGGCAGACAACTCTTAGTCATTTTCTAACACGTGGTGACAGCCACATCCACTCACTGAGCTGGACATGAGTTGAACTGTAGAATTCAGTTTTCAAGCTGATGGTCTGAAAATCACACAGTGACAGAGCTCTGGAATGGCAAATGCTGTGCAGCCTGGAATGTGTGCAGGAATTCCATTGGGGTCATGAGGTTTTTTTGGAATGGACCATTTAGAGATGGGAGCAATCCACTATCTCCATACTCTTCCATGTAATTATTGATTGCTGATTAACATACTGTTGGCATGTCTGTAGCTTCTAACATGGACTTTGCAGATGTGTTCCAGGAAATGCTTGTTCACAGCTGTGCCTGGCACTTCAGATGTGCTGAGGAACAGGAGTCTTGGCAGCACTGCTGAAGTGTCTGTTAGAAGTCAGGCATTAATAAAAACCTGTTAACAGCCATTTTGCATCTCTGACTGTGACTGAAACTACAAATCTAAAACCACTCAGTTGTCTTTCACTTTAAAAGAGATTTCTGAGAAGCCTGAATTATATAAACATTTGAGAAATTATCAATTCAGGATTATTATTATTATTATTATTATTATTATTATTATTACTACTACTATTATTATAAACTCTCATGGTTTATATGGCAACACAGGGCATCTCCTGGGAACTTTCAGTCACCATGTCCTTTGGAACCTTACTCTTTTTCCACAGGAAGTGAAAGGACTTCTTGAGGAGTGTGCCCAGGAAGAGAGCAACTACCGCTACATTAACTGCATGAAAAGGGTAAGAGCACAAATTGTTCACTGTGAAATGAAATGGCAATTATAATCTATACACACACATACATGTGTTTAAATGGTGGATTTCTTTGCAGACCCTGGAGATCCAGCTGCAGCGTGCCAAGGAGGAGATGAAGGCCTATGTGTCCCCAGACCCACAGGAGCGGCGCAAGGCGATTCGGTGAGCGGGGCTGGGTGCTCCCCTTGGGGAGACTGGAAAGAGATTTCACAAACTGAGCTTGAAGTCAGGAATTTTCTCACTGGCATTTGGACCAGAGGAGTTCACCTGATAAATTTAGAAACACTATAATAATCTAAAAATAAGCATCTCGGATTCCAGCCTATAGTGCTGTAAACCTACAAGTTCTCTCAGACATACCAGGAGATTTGCCCTTCCCATTGGAGATTCTCAGCCTGGGATGGGGTTTTAAATGGCAGCCCCACACTCTGAGGATGGTTCTGCACCATCCCATGAACCTCCATCCTTACCCTCAGTTTCACTGACTCCAGTAAAAAGCCACTTCCTTCATCCCGTGACTCTTTTCAGGACCCCTCACCTTTGACTGGCAGGGAGAGAAACAGGAAATACTATAAATTGAGCTGCTGATTATTTTTGGTGTAGTTTTCTATTTTAAACAGAAATTTTTCCTGCCAAAGATGGAAATGTTTTCTGAGAATGAGATATTTCAGATTCATTATCTGTACTGAGAAGTAAGTCTAAATGTTACCATGTACCAGAGATTTTTTACACTTAACTAAGTGTAACTTAACTAAATATTTTTGTAAAAGTATCCTGTTGAAAATTTTGTATATGTTCAATCTTCTAATACAACATAAAAGCTGAAACAAAATTCAGGCAACAGTCAACAAACTATTTCAAAATTAAGCATCAGAAAAACCCAAAACATTTATAATTTCCAGTTGGTCAAAATAGCCAGGGCTTATTCTTCATAATTAGTTTTTCAAAATTTCAGAATATTGCATGAAATAGAAATTCTGTTTTCCAGAAAAGTAAATCTTAGATCTGTGTTGTCAACAAAATAATCCAGTTGGTGTCAGTAGTTTTACAAGGTGGTCTTTGCTTTCCCACCACAGTATTTCTCAGTCACAAAAACATTTATCAAAACAGTTTTAAAATTCGTGTTTGTTCAGTTTTATGGCTGTTGACAGGGAAATTGTCAAACAGTGAGAAAACTCCAGGCATTCTCTCAGGAGAATCCATCAGACCCTTCCCTTGCACTGGTACCAGTGGAGCTGCATCTCCATGTTCTAGAACAGGAGGCAGAGATCACCAGGAAGTGAAGGACCAGAGTAACATCCATCACAGAGACCTTCTGCAAGGATGTGAGGCATGGCAGTGTTCAAACACTGTGTAGTAAAGAGTGTAGGAAAGTAAGAGTAAGAAAAGAATCAAAACTATGAACTTTGGGGAGGGAGGAGAGAAGGATGAGGAGAGAGAAGGTGATAGAGGCTGAGATGCCTCTTGCTCCATCTCCCAAAATAATGGAAGGCTGTAGGAAATAAACATTTATCTAAGGAAGGAATGATGAAACAGCAAAATTAAGCAGAAGGCTGAAGAGATAAAATCTTAGTGATGATGTGAATATTCATGAGGATGAGGAGCAGCTGAGGCAGCGGGGTCAGACAGCAGGGAGTGGGAGCTCAGGTTGGTTCACTCCAACTCAAATAGTTGGGAATTGAACATCCAGGATGTGGGGATTCACACGGAGCAGCCGTCAGAGCCCAGTGCTGGAATGGAGCACGAGCCCAGCTATGTAATCCCAGGTATGGTGAGGGAATGTGAACAGGCTGTTACCCCTCTGTGCTGTCCCCGTTTCACTTCCCAACTGTGGAAATTATCCTCCCACAGGGACCAGCCACAGGCCTGACCTTTCTAAGAGGTCACAGGGCTGTCTCATTTCAATGAGTTACAGCAAAGTTCAATAGAGACATCTCAGCAAAATATAAAATGAGACGATGACATTTTTCTCGAGACATCCCTTTAGAACCTGAATGTATTTTTCAGCAAGCGCTGGAATGTAAATGGAGTAAAAATGAACCATAAATAGAATTGCACTTTCCTAACAACGTATTGAACAAAAAATGTCTTAATTCAGACCCTCTTTATTGAATATAAACTCTCTGTTCCGTGGAGTCACTTGTTAGGAATGTGAAAAGTTAATTTTCTTTTCTAAAAATAGAAAGTTGTGGGGTTTTTAACAAAGTTATTAAGTTACATTCTTTCCAGTCATCATTATAAATAGTAAAGAAAAACTTACTAGGAAAGACGTAAAATCTTCTGATGATTACTTAGAAAACTCTACTTTTAAAAAAAAGGTGTTCTGGAGGCCAAATATGTGAGAACACGTGCTGTGTGCCAGGACAAAGAAGCAGCTTCAGCCTCACCTCCAGCTGGGTGAGGATTGCTGGGATCAGTGGGACAGCACAGCACCTGGAGCAGCCTCAGCACAGCTCTGATCTGTTCTGGCTGGAATTGTCCAAGAGCAAGAGATCCTAAAGTGATCCAGCTCCGTTCCTGTGGAGGCAGGAGCAGCTGGCCTGAGGCCCAAGTGCTCCAGTCAGAGTCCTGGAGTACTTGGGAGAAAGGGAAGGAATAAGGGAATGCAATGCCTTGGGTCCACACAGCTGCTCTCACACTCCACGAAACCTTCATGCTCTGGCATCATGAAGGCTGACATTTCTTTCCCGAAATTAGGATTTCTTAATGCAGAAGTCGTCTACCCTGAGCACTTTGGAAAGCTCTTTAAATGAGCTGGGTTATTTTGAATTCCACTAGCTGACTCTCACACACAAAAAATGTAATAATTACACACAAAATGTAATTCATTCTTTTTCCAAGTGGCTCAGTGCACAGGTTTTTTTCTATCATCACATTTCAGAAAACTGAAGATACGTCCTAGTGCTGTCTGTGGACGGTGCTGTTGTGGTTTGTGTATTCTATTGTCAGGGGTCATGTGTCAGCTTTGGGTATGGCAGAGTGATGTGGCCACTTGGTACAGACAGGGGTGGACAGCCAGGGCTTTCCATGCTGAATGTCAGCATTAACACTTCTCAGCCTATATTTAGGCCCCGAAATGTGAGGGCTGTTTTCTGGGAGAGGAACGTGCAGCATTCCCCCTGCACTCACTGGACTTGTCAGACCTGGCCTGAAATGCCATTCCCCCTCATTCCTGTACTTTCCCACTCATTCCAACACTGCATTCACAGCAGTTAAGGGCTGTGGGTCTGTGAACTCTTGACACTTGTACAAGCCAGGCTGTGGATCACCTCGGGATGTCACCAGGATAAATGCATTATAAAAGGGATCAGGAGTTTCTCATCTGTGTGATCTCGCTGTTGCCTTCAAGCTGGAAGGAGCAGTGATCGTGCCTGCTTCAAAAATGTAAGAGACCTTAGCCAGTATCACTTTTCCCAGCTGCACGGCTGAGAAGATCTGAAGGAGACCTGATCCTTCATATCAAGGGATGTATTTTCCAATGACAAAAAGGTTTTTTTGTGTTTTCCTCTTCTACCTCATTTATGACCCTCCCAATACTTCCATCATTTTCCATGTTTGCATCATTATTCTGTCTTGTTACACAGAACCAAATCCTGATAAAATCATTTTATCTTTCCTGTAGAGAACAGTATACACGAATAATCCTTGAACAAGAAAACCTTGGGAAGGTAAGGATGAGGCTTTTACCTTGTACAGACATTGTACAGTTCATATTTTTGTGGAGCTTATTCCCAAAGGCTGTGGTCAGTCTTTTATAAAAAGCATAGTGCAGCCTACAAAGAAAATTCCATCACTGCTGGCATTGGTAACTAATACCCTGGAAAAGGATCCTGCTCCCTCCTCAGGGCTTGATTTCCTGCAGGGAATAGCACAAGCTGCTGTAAGGGATAGGCAAACAGCTCAATGTGACAGCACATTCCCTGAAAACCATTTGGATAAGACCCTGAAACAGGGGCATAACGAACTGTGCCAGCTCAGATTTTCTGTTGTATATAAAGCAACCTGTTGAAGACAATAAATTCTGAGCCTGTCAACCTTATCACTGCTGCTAAAGGCCAGGGGATCAGCGGCGTCAGACAAAAGCAGTTGTCCAGTTTTAATCTTGTCTGAAGCTCAGATCAGCAGGGACGAGGTTGGGCTTAGCAAGTCACACCAAACAGCTTTTATTAATTTCCTTTTCTCAGTCAGTCTGAGCGATTTTTACAGGTCTGGGCTGCCACTGTTAATAATCAGAAGGGGCTTTAATTGCAAAACATTGATTTCATGTTACAATATCATGATAGGAATCCATTGCGGGTTGCACCTTGATACTGCGAGAGCTCTGCGTGGAAATGACGGCAGATTTTTAGCATAAGTTCTCAAATAGATAAGATTAATATTCAGACAGTTTAAAACCATGGAAATAGTTGTCAATCCATACAAAGATCTAAATCCCAGGTGTTAATGCATTTAGCACTTGAAGGGAGTGTTATCAACATGAACAAAACAATATTTCCATAGCATATAAAAATCTCTGTCATTCCAAGCTGCCTATGTGAGCGACTTTTGCAGTGTAGAGCTGTTGCAGAAATCTGGTATTTATGTATTTTTAACAGAAACTACGAGAAAAACAGAAAGTTGTACGGGAAAGTCACGGGCCAAACATGAAGCAAATGAAAATGTGGCAGGACTTCGAGCAATTAATGCAATGTAAGAGAGAATGTTTTCTGAAACAACAAAATCAAGCAGCCATTGGTCAGGTCATTCAGGAAGGAGGTAAAGATAGGCTTGTGTTATGAATTCTTCCTCCTGATACCCACACGAGGTAGGAAGACTCTTGTTGCTTTCATCAATTCTACAATTGCTGTACATGGTTTGGTTTTGGTGCATGAACAGAGAGAGCAAAGAACCCCTCTGGAATCTTTTGCTCCACTGTTTCAGTGACAACATACCATGGCTGGAAGCTGTTGGGAGGGCTGCACTGGGGTGAACCTGCTCATAAATCCATGTTTTATGAGGCCGGGAATGGCACGCATCTGTAGGGAGATCAAAGGGAAACAGATCCTTCTGCAGGGTCACAGAAAACTCACGTAATTGCTCTGCCTCTCATTCTCTATCGCTAAGGTTACATTTTTGCAAGGCCTGCGACTTGATATTGTATAATTGTGGCCCTCCTGGTTTGGCCCTGTCGGTCCCTATTGTCCTTACCCACCCAGTGTGGCAGCAGGAGCAGGGCTGCTGTCGCCCTGGCCCAAACACTCCTGGTCATTCTTTCCTTGCACAGTTGAGCTCAGCTGATTGTGCCTCCAGGAGATACCTCACTGCTCCAGCGTCAGGAGTCGGCCTAGAGAACAATCACTTGGATTCTGAGCTTTTTCCATTATCTTTTGTTGTTGTTGTTGTTTTTAACAGAAGTGTTTTTCTTGCACGTTTACCTCGTTTATATTTTCTGAGTTGCCTGTGAGAAAATGTAAAGGGAGCTCGGCTGAAGTTTTCCCCAGAGAGGAGTTTTGAGCTGTTTTGTCTGCACAGTGCAATTCCAAAGGGATTACACACCCAAAGAGGGTCATCCCAGGCCTGGAGGTTATCCATGGGTGTAGATATGGCCCAGTGGTTCTTGCATCTGGCCTGGAGTGCAGCCCTGAGCTGTGAGCCACAGGCAGCTGTCACTGCCCTCAGAGGTGTCCCATGGCTGAGCCAGGGGCAGAGGGATGGGGGTGAGGACTGAGAGTGTCCCTCACACGTCACCATTCCAGATGAGCTGCTCTTGGCCCCCGTCACAGATCAGCAGCACAGAGATAATTCATGGGACCAGAATTCCTGCTGTTCTCCTTTGGCTTACTGGATTCCTAAATAGGTTGGTGGGTTTTTTTATAGTTTTTCCTGCCTGAAGTAGAATGTCTTTTCAGGATATAAAAAAAGTAATTTTGCTTTCTTTGATACCTAACTATGAGATCTTCTTCTGGTTTCTATATCCAGGGAGTATGGTAATTATAGAGTTCCTGGTTTGCCTTTGCATTAAATATATTTGTTAACAGGACTAAAATAAAAGCTGGCAAAACTACATTTTGACTGGATGGTATTCTTCTTTTTTACATTTTTTAGGTGAAAGAAGGAAATTGTTGGTGGCTGGGCCACAGGAAAAATGGGTTATTTAATGACATTTATTTGAGAAGCTTCCAAAGGGCTCACAGTGCAGCTTGAGTGTGAGCAGTGGGTCTCAGATCCACAGATCCCAGGACATCCTCATGCCAGCCCTCCCACGCTGCCGAATAGCTGGAGATAGTTTTTCCCAACAGCTGCACACTGACCCTCCCCAAGCCAGGGAGAAGAGCAGGGTGCCCCTGGCACAGGGTGGAAGGAAAGCACAGGCACAGGTAGAGCTGTGCCACCACCCCCTGCCTCCAGGAGCTGACTGCTGCAGGATTTAGTGAGGCAGGGAAGGAATCTTTGGCAGGGAGATGCTCAGGAAAGGCCAGGCTGTGTAGGGTGGGCACAGCCATCTCCAGAGACACCTGGATGCTTTGTGCCTCCTGCCCTGTGCCATCATTCCCACACAGCACCTGCACAGGGCTGCAGAGCTGGAAAAGCCAGGGCAGTCCCATTCCTGGACTTCCAACGGAGGCGTTTGCTGAAGGGTTGACAGCAATAGTAAAATAACACAGACAAGGAGATATGAGACATGCTGAAAACGTGGGATAATCACCAAAAATGGACATTTAGGTTACTTAGGAATCAGCCTGTGGTTCAGAGTCACTAGGGCAGGGAGAAAGGGGATTTCACAGACTTGAAGTCAAAACTTTTAACCAAACCTTAGAAATCCTATTTGACTGGACCATTTACACAAAGATGTATGACAGGGATTAGCCTGCTGCCCAGGAAAAAGCAATGCCTTGGAAATTCACAGCAGTGATGTGGAGTAAGACAGAGTACAATCATTTTCTGGTCTTCTGTTCAGAGTTACCCTAAAAATAGTTCATCTTTCTTCCTTATAAAAACAGTTTATTGCTAGTTACTCAAAGATGACGTGATTGTTGTTCTGATCTGATTAGTGCTCTGTCATTTGTGCTGCACCAAGAAAGGGCACACAGATTATACACTGCAGCAGCAGCAGCAAAATGACTTTCTGAGATGAAGCAGAAAATCATAATAACTGTTATCAAATGAAAATTGGAAAAACTCAAACACTATTTTTAGCTTTTTATACAAGTGGACATTTAATAAATGCAGCTTTAATGGATTCTGTTCACTGGCTTTTCCACCTAGTTCAGGATTTGATGGGAGCATTCAAAACTCTTCGAGTTTCACAGTTTTATCTTTACTTCCTATCTTGCAACAAAAAGCTAACTTCTCCATTTTTTCTTTGTAACTATTAATAGCCTAGCTGGTTAATAAGATTAAACATCCCATATGGCAAAATACTTGCATTTCTCTTGGGAAGGTCCAATAAATCAAAAATTTAGGTAAATTTGGGGCTGCAACACTTACCAAGTTTGTCCCAGCTGAACAGTGATCAGCAGCAGCTCAATTTGTTTCCAAAGGCTTCTCCCTATCCCTATCCAGAACTGGATAAGGAAGCATCCCAGCTATAAAACTACTGTAATATTCTGCAGCTTTGGGGGTTTAGTGATTTCAGCTGTCCTTGGAACTACAGCAAGATCCACATGGACCTGAGATATGAAATAGTTCCAAGCATCAGAAGCAGGTATGAGAAAGCAGCACATCCACTGTTTCATGGGAGCAGCCATTTATCATCTGGGTATCAGATAATTTGGTTTATATTAGTGGTACCATCTTACTTCCATTTGAACTATAATAACTACAATGGATGTTCTTAGACTTCCTTAGCTACCCAAATCTAGGATTACTTATTTCTATCTCTTTACTCACATGGAGATTACTACTCAGGATGTCACATGTATATGGTTGCCCACAGTCATGAAGGTTAGGCCCTGCTGTTATGTTTAAATATCCCAGTTTCCAGAGCTTTCTTCACAAGACTTCCCTACGGTGGGATGCTGCTCTCTGTTACAAAACACGCTGCAGCAGAGGTGTTCAGCAGTGCCTGGACATGTCCATGGATCATGTACTGCCTATGGAATCAATATGGAATCTGTTCTCCCAGTGCCTTGCTGTTTCAGGAGCTGGAAATGCAGGTCAGAGCTGCTCCTTGGATCAGTGTTTGGTGTCTGGCCCAGAAGCAGCTCGATGCTTACTCCCTGGTGACCATCCCCAGCCAGCAGAGCCCTTTGGCTCAGTCCAGTGCCTGAATCCCTCCCCGGCAGTGCTTGGCCAGCCTGGAGCCAGCTCCCACGTGAAGGCAGATGGTGACTGACCAAAGACACAGAGGCTGGAGTGCTGTCACCTGGAAGTGTCCCCTTGGGAGAAAGGCTGTGCCACAGCGGGGTGTGGGACACTGTTCTCCATCACCCTGGCTGGGAAAGGGGAGCTCTGGTGCTCATGGCTCTGGGCTCTCTCTCAGGCCCTGTGTTTGCCCAGAGCTCCTGTAAAAAGCAAAGCCCTGTGTTATCACTCCCTGCAGGAGGTTCCTGCCGAGGGAATGCTGTTAACCCTTCAGCTGCCTTGCTCCAGTGCAATGGGAATGGGACTGACATTCTCATGGCCGTGCCAGCGTTCCAGTAAGGAAATATTACACGAATCAACAACTTTATCACGAGGTCCCACCTGTCTGGCAACACCCACGTGGGGAGTTGTTTTCTAACAATCAGAATCTGACCTATTTCCAGCTCGTTTACAGAGTTCTTTAAATTCACAGCGTGAATTTATTAAAGCGGGCTCTCCAAATTCTCAGTGCCCGTCTCTGCAGCAGTAGTTTCACAGTGGCAGCCTCCAAACTCCCGAGGCAATCCGTGTTAATCCAAGGTCAGTGGGTGAAAAGGGCATTTTTCACACTTGCCTGGCACCGATTTCCCCGATTCCACGGGCTGTGGTGGTGTCACCCTGGGTGAGCAGCTCTGGGGGCTTGGAGAGGGAGCAAACATGTCCCAAATAATCAGCAGGAACTGGGAGACAAACCACGCCAGCCTTACTTTCACAAAATCCTCCCTGACTTCAGTGGGAGTTTTGCCAAAACAAGGTCTGCTGGATTTAGCTCCGTTCTTCATCCTGACAGAACAAGCAGGAATTAAAGGGCCCATCATCAGATTTATAGCACACTGAAAATAAAAATAACAGTAATTATCTAAAATAACGACTTTCATCCAACACAAATCATTGTTCCATTGGACATGTTCTAATTTATAACAAAAATTTAATGTTTGTGGAAGATTTTCTCAGCACAAACCATAGAAATAACAAGTCTTGAGCAACGTGGTTTGATTTTTAGTAGACATTTATGAGAGGCTGTTGCACAAATCCAGTGCTGGAAGTATTTAGTGTGTTTATCATTTGATTAAAACTGTATTCTTTACGTTCTGTTTAAAAGCATTATTTAGATTTATTATTTAAAAGTGTATTTTTGCCTTTTTTTCACCTTCCATTCTGCGTAGTAATGAAAAAACTCGGTTTTTGCTAATTAGGATACACACTTCCAGCATTTGTTGAAAGCCAGGAGCTGGAGTTCTTTTCCTGCAAATGGATTTACTCAAGTCAATGTCTATTTTCCTGCTTCAGTTCAGTCTCTTATTAGACAATAAGATGTCATTTTTAAGCTTCTAAATGTTATTGCAACTGCTCAAGTTCTAAACCCACTCACTTATACAAAAAGCACTTAATCAAGTCTACTCTTGAAATAGGACAAAGCCAAATCCTGCACATTTTGCTAACACCAGGAAAAATGCAGTTAACAGGAATATGGAAAATGGGATCTTACTTATTTTTCCTGGAATGGAATAGGAAATATGCTTTGCACTTTGGGAGCAACAACAACAAAACCATAAAGATTTACATCACATACAAATAATGACCAAGTAAGGGAAATAATGAAGGAACTAATCCCCCAATTTCTTTATACATTTTACAACTGGTTCATACCGAAAAAACCCTAAAAACCATTAATATTCTTGCAATTGAAATTTGTGGGGGGTTAACGTTTGGTTTTTTGAAACTGGATTACTCTTTTTTAAACAGCAGTTGAAACTCTAAGGTTATAAAGTATAAATAATTCAGCAGTTTACTTGGTTTACACTACTACAATATTTTCTGGTGAGTAAACCAGGGTTTAGGCATTTCTTTGCAGTTATCACAGAGATTTCAGAGCTATTAGTGAAGCATTACCAAGAGCAAAAAGGGCTGATTAATTTGGGATTCTAAAAATGGAAACATTTAAAATTAAAATCATATTAAAGTTGTACATTTTGCTTATCAACCGCTATTAAATGATGCAGTGCTCCAAACCAGCTTTCTGTGGACTGCAGCATTAAAACCTTGGAGGTTTTATAAAGTATTTATAAAACACTGTCCCCATCTCCCTCGTTCCGTGCTTAGAGCCTGCCGTGTTTTTATAACACATTAAAAAGCACACAGAACTATCAGAACACTGGAAGTCACCCACAGACAACCTGTTCCACTAATATTTTACATTCACCTTACATTTTCTGGCCCTAAGGGTTTCTCTCCTTCATTCTCCCTTCCTGTGGGGTCAGGGAGCAGCGATGGAGCCAGTTAATGTTCCCAGGGCAGTGAGGAAAATTGGGCAGTGACAGCATCATCCTGACATTAAATCTCCTTCAGAACACATCTCCCACAGCTGCTAACCAGGCTCTAACAGCGAGATGCAGTGTGCCTCACTCACCCTGGGTTCTTGCTGTTGTGTCGCTGCTCCTTCTGTGGTTTTTATTTACTACATTGCACTTCAACCATTTGTATGGGAAATGCACCTCTTTAAAGTCTCATACCATGAAGGTTCTTTTCTGCTTCTTGGTTTAATTGAAGGTTGATCATAAAACACAAAGAGAGGGAAAGAGGGAACTCGTACACTGGAAAAAGAACTATAAATATTTTCCTGGGGTCATGAACATAACCTTGTATCACTTCACCCAGTGTTGTGGAAAGAATTAGACAACTCTTTTATGAAATGTCTAAAAGGTGTTTACAATTCAATCCCAAATTAATGTGGCTTTTTCTTTAAAGAAAACATCCCATAATTCTTAATTCTGTTATCAAATTTATTTTCAACCGTTGAGGGGATTCACTTGCCAGTGACTTGGCAGTGTCAGACAACTGTTTGACTTTTATTCTGACACTTGTTGAAGAATTTGATTGAAACTATATATGTCTAGATAACACCCAACAAAGTGCCCCTCTTGCGTTTGTTTCGAGATATTTTTGGAAACAACAGAGGCGACCTTGGACAGAGCTGCTTTTCCAATTTAGGAATTCATTTGGTCTAAGAGAGTAAAATTATACTCTTTAATCCTTTCGTGTACCCACAAACAAGACAGTTTAATTTTATGCTGCTGCAGAATTGTTTTTCTGTACCTTCTTAGCGGTGTTGATCTGTTTAGGATAAGAATTAGTTCGGGTAATCAACAGTTACTTTCAAATGTACATATAAATAGTCTCTGATGTATCACATGCCCCTTAAAAATATTGTGTAATCCAAAATCTCAGCAGCCCTTTATGTAACACCTTTGCTCCTCTGGAACCAGTGCCAATAAAAGGCGTTTGCCTTTGTCTTTGCTTAGAAAAATGGGATTTCAAGGCAGAGCTCACAGAGACTTGATGTAAAATCTAAATGGAGAGTGGGAAGGGGCTGGGGTGGGGCTGACACCTGTCCCTTCCAGGCTTTGTCAGGCTCCCAGTGGAAAAGCCAAGGTCTGGAGCCAGGTCCTTGCCCCCCCAGAGCAGCCAATTGTTCTCTCCTGACTTGGGTTTGCCAGCTGTGCCATCGTCTCTGCAAAGTTTTATTGCATCTAATCACTTAGGATGTGTTAAATAGTTTGCACTTAATTTTCTATACAATCAATATATTTTAATTCATTTGTATCGCTCTGCTACAGACCTCCTGCACTCAGGGACAAAATGGGATTAGTTTGTGGCGATGATAATGCAGTTTCACTGCTGGAAATAAAAGGAGAATTGACAGAGTAAATGTTCTTGTCATTTATCCTGTACAAGATTTTCTCCCTTCAGTATTAATGTTGCCTAGTGTTACCTAATGATCAAATCCAAGGAATAACATGGAAACCAAATCTAGACGTGCCAGTGGGATCTATCTGGGATAAGTGGTATATGCTTGGGAGAATATTGTTTATATTAATTTGATCACACTCCATGTCAATGCACACTTTTATAGCTCTGTTATACCCTGACTGTGACTGATGGCTCAAGTTCTAACTCCAGAATATCCAGTTCCCTGATTTTATGGTATTGTCATGTAAAGCATTTGTGGACAGCTTAAGAGAAGCGACTCTGATCCTGTGAATCCGTGTGACTCCATTGGCACATCCACAAATCAGGTTAAAATAAACTATTTGGTGTAGCTACTCCCATCACGGAATCTCAAAATAATTGACAAACAACTCCTAGTAAATTCTGTTAGCCGTGTAGCCAGATCAACAGGTTGCTGCTACTGATGTTATTTTCTGGATGAACAAACCCCACTCTGGAATGAAACAGAAGCAGAAGGAGGAATCCAGTCCCTGTCTCTGGGCTGTGGTCTCAGGGCATGCCCAGGATTCCCAGCCTGATGTCCCTGTGAAACCTCCTGAGTCTGATCCTGATTCTTGTTGTTCAGACCCCCAAGCCCCCATCCTAGCCCGAGGTTTGGATTGTTGGAACACAGAGGAATGACTTCTCAAACGTCACTGAATTTCCCAGCGCACGAGTCAGTGTCCTCACTTGGAGTATCCTCAGCTGACCCTGCCACTGCCTGAAAAGCAGTTCAGGAGTGAAATCTCTGTACATTTGCGATGTGATAATTCATTGAAAAGTGTCATGGAAAGGTCAGAACAGATACAAATAAACAAATATGATACAGACAGAGATAAAGGCAATTCCTGAAGGAGCTTTTAATTATATTGCAACAAGGAATTTCAAACATAAAAAGCATCACATGCTCCTTCATGGAGCTAATGGAGTCAACAAAATGAAATGTGAGATTCTTCTCCTACTATGAGATCTTTTGATAATGCCAGAGATCAGGAGAAGCCCTGTGTTTGTGCACACAAGGTTGGGTCTCACTTAGGAACTAGGATACAACACTTTGGGCAACCTGGAATTTGTGGGATTGTTCTTTGTACATCTGGGTTTTTAGCAAGTGTCTACTTTGTCCTGTAGCTGAAACGTTAATTATATAACCTGGCACTGAAATAACTGGGAATTCTATTTTTTCTTGGAGGAAATTAGAGGAAATGAAGCTATTTTTAATATTGTATTGTATTATATGAATATTGTTCAATGTTGTCTTCAAAAACTGTAAAGAGGCATGAATGTGAAAGAGCTGCCAAAGAAAAACTGGCTGGCTTGGAGCACGGTGAGGGATGGGAGAGTTTGGGTTTCTGGTTTATTGTCCCAAGCAGCTGTGGACAAAACTGCTGCTTCTGCTTTTCTGTCTGCTCCTCAGTGTGCTGGAATTGGCTGGATTAGCCCTTAAATAGAAGAGCAGCAGATTTATCACTGAGCACTAAATCTTGCTTTTACATATGAGAACAACTCCAGGGCAACCTCAGTTAATGAATAACCCAGTCAATGGTGAAAGCTCCTATTTAGTGTGATAAATTTGGCCTTAACCAAAAACTTTTGTTGATACAAGCATATACCACAGGGGAATAAAAACATTTTCCCCATGAGAAAATTCAGTGTCAACAGAAAAAAAAAAAAGAAATTTTCATATCATTTAACAAAAAAAATGAAAAGTCACGTTCAAAAAACCCCTGCAACTTTATAATGCAAAGTTAAAATTTTCAAGAGAAAATTTAGACTTTTGGGGGAAAAAAAACCCAAACCCAGGTTCTTTAGACAATACAAAAAATTAAAACCAATGCAAAATGCTTTGATAGAGATGTTCTCCTTACTTGCAAGATGTACAGCCTGTTACTGAGTAACTCCTCATCACAGGCTTAGCAATGTTTCCAGTATTATATCCTACAAGGAGACATGGATACTGGAGTTTCATAATAAAGGAATTTTTCTTTGATACAGCAGCTGCATCAGAGCCAACTTTAACCTGCAAACACACAGTGCTAATGGAATTTATCTTTCTTTGAAACAATCCATATGGGTACATCAGTTTTTATAAAAGGGCGTTCAACAGAGAGGTTTGCAATGTTATGGCTTCCCTGGTGCATAAATATTGAATCCCCAAACACAACATTAGCTAATTAACTTGGGGGTGATTATTGGCTGGAGGAAAAGCACACACTAAGTGAGCATGGGTTAAGCCTGCCCTCTTACTGCACACATTGTGGTTGCTCCCTGAATACAAGGAGGATGTGGGTTTCCAGGAGATTAAACCCAGCAATAATTCGCACCTGGAATCTAAAAGGAAGCCAAAAAAAAATAAAAAAATTGGATGGAGCTTCTTAAATTGCAGGGTGGTGCATAGACTATGTGGAACTTCAGCCAAAGCTTCTTCAAAACAAGAATCCCTCCAGTAAAATGGTAGTGAGAACTCTGCTTTCAGCTGAAGTTGTTACTTGGCACATACCAACACATTCCATGGAATAGTCAGGAAAACCCAAGAGAAGAGGTGGGACTGCCCTGCTCTGTGGCACCTCAGTCTAAACCAGCCTGGAATTATGGTGACAACATTTTTTTCAGTGTTGCTGGCACAACTCTGTGGGGCTGCACGGTCAGGCTTATCACAATCTCCTGGTAAAAGATGATTATTAACTCAGTTGCTCAGTTTATGTCCACAAAACAACTGTGAGAGCACAACTGAAAGGGTGGAGAGCTGCAGGTGAGGAGCTGGGAACAAGGGACATGGAGAACAAGGGGCTTCTCTGCAACAAGAAAACAACTTTTGCAGAGCTGCACCTCTGTCTGCAGTCCCTGTTGTCCTCAATGTGCTTCAGGGACAGTATGAAGACAAATTAGAAAAATAACAACTGTTTTATTAGAAAGCTCCCAAGCCAAGGTGAAATCTTCCCTTCATCAAAACCTGCTCCCCTAATGGATCTCTCTGAGTGATCACAGAGTTAAACAGCAGAAAACAAGATAGAAATTTTATCACTTAAGAAATGCCTACCAGGCAATCAGTGCTGGAAGGCAGGAAATTAATACTCATAACTTCTGGTTACTCTGGCAGCAGGGTCGTGTTCCTCTCCTTTGTGTGAGTCTCAGAAAATGAAATACTAAATGCAGAATGATCACCTGGGCTTTTGATTTTTCCAGGGAATGCTTTTTCCTGCATGAACTCATTGTCCTCCCCTCTGAGAACGTATGCATCTGTTAAAGTGGAACATATAGTTCTGGAAATGTGTCGCCTACACGATGGGATAAATCAGACTGAGCCTCTTTCCTGATGTAATGTCTTGGACAGATCCCTCCTGAGTTCCTCCACAGGATTTTGGAACAAACAAAGGGAAATCAGACTTCCCTCATTAGTGCACCCCATCATTTACACTGAGCTTTGCTCGTGGCGAGGCAGGACTTCATGACTTTTATTTAGTGCCACAAGAACTCCCAGACACACTGTACATGTTCTGTGTATTGATAGATAATATGAGAGGAAATACAAGAATGGGGAGATTTTAAAAATGCTTGTGCAAGAAACTGTGGAAAACACCAAAACACTGCAATCCAGTTGTGGGTTATTATGTAATTCAAATAGACAGTGTTTTTCAATCTCCTAAGCAATGAAAACTTGAAATATGTTATAAAGCCTACCATGTGTCTTGTTTATGGTCAGTTTAAGGATTGCAGACTGTGCCAGTCTGGTTTGGACTCTGCCTTTGCAGAATTAAGAGAGAGAAGTTGCAAAGGAAACATTCCTAACAGTATTTTTCTGAGTAAGTGCTTTCATCCTGAGCTTTATTAAAAACACACAGAACTAATGCAAATGTAATAATAACATTCATAACTGCCAGCAGTTCATGCAATATCATTAAGAGATGCATAAAAATGCCATATAAAATCAAGATGTCTGCTTACAGGAATTGTTAGACTCTCCTTAAGATTAATAGGATGACAATTTTTAGGGGAATAATTCACTCCTGCTCTAAGTATAACCCCTATGAACTGAATGAACTAACCTCTTTTGAGTCAATCAAGTCACACCTACCTGGGATAAAAGAGTCCGACCCAAATAATCCATAATTAGATCCTCAGCTGCCAACACTATCAATCTCCTGAGGTCTGGGGTGGCCTGAGCTGCCCTCGTTCTCCAGCTGCATTTCAGGGAACAGGATTCATTCTTGAAAGAAAAGAGACATTTTTAAGGCACGTGGAATACTAAAATAATGTTGTTGGATATTCATCTGCCTGGAAGTACCTTAATTTGTTGCCATTAACATATAATCAGGAACCAGATTATGACCTTGCCAAGCAGAACAGCAATTATGTTATTGCTTATGCAGTTGGGGGCTGCTTGCTGCCTTTTATTACACCTTGAAGGAAAATGCAGATGCTGTTCAAACAGATTTAAGTTCGTAATATCAGGTTCAATCTGCCAAAATCACTACCCAAGAGTTCTGCTGCACACGCCCTTTACACAAATTCATTTTTAGAAAGCCAAAAATCTGGATCAATAGTGAAGCTATAAAAGAATTAATTTCCCTATTATTCTCATGTATTGGGCGTTTAATATCTGTTACCTTTCAAGAACATGATATTCTTGGGATAATTCAAATTGATACTCTCTGTTTCTAGCACTACTTTTTCAGTGGTCATTACATAATTGTAGTGGTTACATGTGGCTTTGAAATTCCACGATATCACCTAAAATAAAAATAAATATTTCAATTTTAGTAGCTTATGATGTAATCAAATGAAAAATGTTGCATGGAAAGATTTTAATTTTATATAGAATCCCTTATCCACAACACAGCCCTTATGACTCTTAAATCTGTTTGAAAAAGAAAATCTTATTGGTATCAGGTACAAATAAAACTCATTCCTCTCCAAAACCATCTGGATTAAATCCTTTCAAGCACTAACACACCGAGGCACACAGAATCCTTCAGAAGGATCAGAAGGCCCTCACACAAACTGCAGGGATTTTTTCCTCATTTCTATGGCATATGTTGTATCAGAAATCACATTTAAAAGAAATTTCATGCTCAAAATGGAAATCTTTTCTCACATGTAACTCAGCCAAAAATTCCTGTGATGGCAGAATTAAATTTGGGGTTGTTCTCAACTGGTAAGGAAGCTACAATATGGAACAATTACCTTTTTTTTATTCCTAACTACAAAAATTGTTACTTTCTCTGAACATTTATAATCATCTTAAAGACTCATCAGTAGCTGTCAAAGAAGTCCATTGTCTCTGCCCAGAATTTCTTTTGAATTTTTTAGAGGAATTTGCATATGTGCTGATCTAGAAGAAATAATTAATCCCTCTTTTATGTAAAATGCAATGATTGCAGCAGATGGGAAGTGAGATTCACTTACAAACACATATAAGCAGCATCTTAACCTCAGCTGAGACTTTCTCCCACAACACAAAAAGGTGGACTGCTACCTGGGGGCCACAACAAGCACATAAATTAAATTCCAGACTGGTCAGACTGGAGAGAGAACAATTTCGGTGATTTCAGTGTCTATCTTCTGCCAATATTTTTATTTTCCCGCTCTAAAAATACCCCTAGAGGAAAAAATCTCACTGCATGTAACTTCTTTCTGTTGAGTCATTTGGTTTGTTTATGAATCCTATGTAGAGGTGCAGTTTTCCAAAACGCCTCCTGCATGCAGAATAACTCCCCTCTGAACAGGCTCTCTACCTGAGCATCAGGGAAACAAATAAACCTGGAGCTGAGGACATTTCAAGGACAAGGAAAATTACAGTTGAGAAGAGAATTATCTGATTTGGTTTGTGTTTATTTTTACTTATCTCGAGCAATCTGCTCTCCAACAGAAGATGCTTATTTGCAGAGGAGAAGACTGTCTCCTTCTTGGACTGATGCCCAACTGGAGCAACGGTGCCACTAAGGACAAGAAGTACATCCTGAGCACGGATTAACTCATGTAATAGTGTCCAGTGTTAGAGTAGTAATGGTTTGTGTCATATATGTCAATTAGTTAAGGATAAATTCTTCATTTCTTCCCACCACGCTTCTTACCCACTAGGCTAAGTTTGCCTTCCACCCAGGAGGTGCATATTCCCAAGTAAAATATGCTACATGTGAAACTTTAGAATTAATTATTCCCAAAGAACTTGTGGAGGGAAGCTCTAGGGTACAACTCTTAATTTATTTTACACATGCTTGCTGCCAAGTTAGGGGGTTTTACAATTTCATAAGGAATCTTCCTGTGAGGAACTTCTTCTTCAATCCTGGTGTCCTGTGATGAAGGAACAACTCCAGGTTACCAGCTGAAGTAAACCTGACTGTAGCAGACTGGTGGGTGCACAGGTTAAGAAGCAGAAAAGACCTGTTAATTTTTTTTCTGCAACCGAATCACTAAGAAAAAATGCAAAAGGAGGAAATTAAGGCTCAACCCTTATTTTTAGTTTATTTCTCATGCAGGGACTTTGTCTTGCAAACTCTTTCATGCGAGTCATTAACTAAGGCCGAGTTATTGGTGTGCCAGTGATGGTATCCAGTAGTTACTGAATATAAACCTGGGTGTTTGTGTGCTCCGAGCCTTTGCCTCAGTAATATCTTTAAATATAATAGTCTCTGCCTGTTGGCTTGTTTTCTCATAGGGAGGGTGACAGAACATTTTGTGTTCTCTTATCTTCAATAGCAATGAAACAGGAGGAGCTCCACAATGCGAAACCAAATCTACTGCTATTAATACAACATCCCAGCCACAGAGAAGAGATTTGTTTATTTACCAAAGCTAGAGATGCCTCTCTCTGACCTTTCCAGAGCTTGTGTGCTTTAGCTGGGAATAGATTCCTCAGAACTGGGTGCTCTTTTAAAAATATACAGTAAAAAACATACACACAACACCCCCGAAACAGAGCCCAGGCTGCAGCCCAAATTGCATGAAGTGACACACAGCTTTGGGTAGCCAGAATAAGTCTAACTAGGGCACAGTCCATATTCAGTTTTGATTGCTTTGCTAGAGCACAGAGATCAGTCAGCTCTCCAAAGCCCACTCGCCTTCCTCGCTGCCACTCAGCGACACGTTCAGCTGACTATAACCATACATGGGCCCATTTTCTGGCTGAGGCCTAACAGCTCCCTGCAGCCCAAGAAACCTGCCAGGATGGATCTTCTCCTTCTCTGCATAATTAAAAAGTGCTTCAGACTGCAAGGTAGTTGGTTTAAAAAAAAGCCAAACAAACCAGAGATTCTTTTTCTGGAATTCGCCCTGCTTTACCTGGGCTTTAAACCGGTGAGAATCATTACATACACAAATCAAACATTTTGAAATTATATTTTTCACAGTTGGTTGTGTTTAGTGACTGCCTGTACAACTTAAAATAGTATCTACAAGAGTTAAATCTTGCATTAGCATTAGGGATTCAACCTGGTTTAACCTCACAGACTCGGGATTTTTTTGTTAAGCTGGTGCATCTCTGGTATAGAAGGAGCCTGGAGTTCTCCACATCTCCCTTTGGTGATCCTTGCTGGACAGCCTTACACTGAAGTTCCTCAGCTTTCTGCTTCTCAGAAGCAGCAGCCCTGCACCACAGCTGGCAAAAAGGAGTGTGGGTTGGCTCCTCAGCCACTTAGTTCTCCAGCTCAGCACATTAATTGAACTCACCACTGATTTTGTTACCTGTTCCATGACTGATATTTTAGTCTAAGCAGAGTAATAATGACTTATAGAAGCAGATCTGGGAGTAGGAACAGGAAACCAGGGAAGGAACTGGCCCTACGTGTCCTGATTCAAAAGTAATAATCATTGAACAATATATAAAAGGGAAACAGCAGTTATGTCATGTTCTCCTCCAGAGTTACAACACAAAGCAGCACACAGGCCTGTGGTTTGACAATGTCAATCACCTGTAGAATTAGAAATAGGAGGCAAGAGTCCAAAATATGGACTGTCTTTTCTCTATAACCACTGGGCAAAATGATCTATAAATAAAACCTTCCAAATATTATTCTCAACCATACAGCAGTTCGGAAGGCCAAAAAACTGTCTTTCATTACTCCAGAAACTACTTCACACTTCTGAAGGAACTGGTTTAGGAGTGATGCATCCCCTCATGCTCTGACCAACTTCACACTTCATTTTTTATCCAAATCTAAGTAACAGGCTTTGGGGACCTTGTCTGTATTCCTTCCTACTCAAGTCTGTTCCCATCTGCCTGATCCCCTCGGTGACTTTATAATACTTTTGTGTCACCACAGCTCCTGCTGCCTCCCAGTCAAACTTCCCACACCAATCTCTCAAACTGCACTCCCTGCTTTTGCATCTTCACTGTCTGGATCTGCAAGTGCATGAATAAGGGCTTGTTTGTGTGCATGAAATTTACTATGACCACTTTTACAATCCAAGTTCAGGCGGAGAACTCCGTACACACAGCAAAGCTCTGTCTCCATGGAAAATTGTCAAAAAGCATCTGATTGCAGGAATTAGGGGAAAGTTCTGTGAGGAACCTGTGGAAAGGGGTCCCTCACCTTGCCTGATTCACAGCTGGGGTTTCTCCCTGGCAGCTGAGACCGGTGATGTGAGAAGTTAGGCAAAAGTGGGAGCAGATTCCTGTGGGGCTTCACCAGCCAAATTCCTATCTAGCAAAAGGTTGCTACAGCAACTCTGAGCCTCCTGAGATACAGAAATTATTCTAATGGCTGCTGAAATGCCTCCCCACTGCTCTGAGACAGGATAAGGAAAATCCTTCCCTCTGATACAGGAACGGTTGCCCACTGCCACACTTCACATCAGCTCTATACAAGCACCAGGCTTCCTGAACTTGCCCAGGAGCTCATGGCTACTTTTCCCTTTCCCTCATTTACATGCAATGCAAACATAGAAATAATAAACCTAAACATCACACAACAAGGATTACAGTTCCAACACCTTTTTTTCCCATGGAGACCGTAAGAGAAAAACAAATCCTATGGCAGAAGTTAATATACTGCTGAGTGGGCTGAACAGAATTTAGAAACCTGTACAAAGCCAAAATATGTATTTTCCAGAGTAGAGTTTGTGGTTTTCAGAAACCACATAGATAGAAAAAAGCATAAACAAACCGAACCAGGACAAAACCCCTCAGAGCTTCTCAATGACTCAATGTCAGCAGGTTTTTGGCTGCCCCCAGCCTGTGCTTGTTTTCCTCTGGCATCTGTCCCGCTCACAGGTCGTTCAGTCCACTGGACTACGTAATAAATACCAGACAGAGATGATGCTTTAGACAGAACAGAACACTTGTGACTGAAACAGGCCCTGAATCTAGAATGGGGTGGCCTGAGGACAATGGGGACACAGAAACCATAAGCGGAAAAAATTTCACAGAACTTCTCCCATTTCCCTCCTTTTCACTTTTCAGCAGCCCAGTTGGGTCTAGAAGCCAAAAATGAGAACAGCAGAATCACTGATCTGAAGTAGTACCTGTGCTTATCTGAAATAACTGGATGACATTTTAAATTGTTTCTTTAAAAACAGGAATCACAACTTTTGTACAGATGCCCAGTTTTAACCTAAGCATTACATTTTGGCCACAACAAAAAAGACCACATTTCTCTGGGTATAAATCCAGTCAAATCCATGCAGTTACCTCCTGGCTGAATTTGGCCCAACATGCCTAAAAACCCCTTTGGGACGGTTCAATTCCAAGCATTGCACTAATCCAATCTCCTGCAGCTGCTGAATGCTGTGATATTTGGTGTCAGCATACAGCATCTGAGACTTTTTGACATAAGCTTGGTGTCATTAATAGAGTATTTCATTGCTTTTTTACCTTTCACGAGGTCTGTGAGCTTTTGGATTAACACTGACAGGCTTCAGAACAAACCCTTCTTTCAGTATGACAAAATATCTTGCTCAAGTCAGAGAAAATTTTTCTTTTTACTTCTCTCAGTTTAGTGTCTACTGTGAAGATGATTTTCAGAGATCAAGAAAAGCATATAATGTTTAAAACAAAACATTTGTTAACCAAGGATTTCCTGGATATTTCTGCTTTCTTATTTATACTACGTCCTGGACCTTGTGAAATCACTGTTTAACTTTCAGTATTATTTATGGAAGCAAGCCTGTTGCTGTTTCCAGATCTCACAGAGAACTTTCAGTTTGCAGTTTCAGTACCAGGTGCATAGTCCTGGTTTAAATTAATCAACTGAAAAAGCAACATAAAATAAGTATTTAACCCTCTCATACCCTGGCTGAGTCTTCACAGGTAGGATGTTTTTCTGCCTCTAAGCTCTCTCATTGGAATCAGGCTCCCGAGTCCTCAACCCTCCTCTTCTATGACAATTTGAAATTTGGGAATGCACAGCCTTTTTAGTGCAGCAGAGGTAAATACCAGTTTTGGGGCATTTCTGTAGTGCACAGAGAGATTTGAAATATTGCTCCCTCGGTTATAGAGATAAAATATCTAAGCATGGAAAGAGATTCTAGGAAAAGAACAAATTTTATGAGGCTTTGCATGCTGCCACTATTGATCAAAACTCTTGAATCCACAGTAGAAAGAGGCAGACAATGAGGCACAATGATTCAGTGCACTGGATGTGTGATAAATCATTATCAACTTCTGTGCTTTCAGTGTGACTATTCTGACTTAACAGCCACGAGGGAAAAAATCAGCTTCAAGTGGGACCCTCCTCAGCACACGGAGCTGGATTTGCAGGCTGCAGCACTATGTGCTGTCACTCACAGCTGCAGAAACCGAGTGCAAAGAGATTTAAAATGTGAGCAAATCAGAAATCAACGTTTTACATTCGTTTGCATGGGTAGAAGTGACTGTGCATATGGGAAATTCACGTGGCAAGGCTGGTAATAGTTGCACAATATGGACTGTAATGAAAAGGATGAGAGAGAGCAACAATAAGTAACTCATTTAAAACTCTGCTCAGGTGCTGCCTTAAATTCCAGTCCTCTTGCTGACACCTGTAGCTTTGTGACATGACAGAAGACACACGGGATCATTGCTCAGGCTTCAGCACCACACCAGCATCGGGTAAATCCACTCAGGAGGCTCCTGGGATGACACAGAGAGGTTGCAGTCTGATGATGGTAGAAGGATGGAATATTGTTGTTTTCCAGTGTTGTTGTTTTTCTTTTAAACCTGGGGAAATGCATCCCTAAGTCTTCATTTAAAAGAGAAAATATTAAGACTTCAAAATCAAGCACGCAGTGAAATTAGAAAATTTCAGCGTTAGAAAAAGAAGCCTTGTAATTAAAGATTCCTTTAGGGCATATGCATGGAAAGGCAACCTTTATTCTGGCATTTTCTAACTTCAGTGTACTTGCAAATTATGCATATTTTGGCAAAGAATTTGTATCTGTAAAATGTATATATTATAGATAGAACTGAATTAATCTCTGATATATTTTTTGCCTCATAAATACAGTTTCCTGTTTCCATGCTAGAATCTACAGCATTAACATATTCACATGCCAGTTGCTGGATTTATTCTTTATAATCCAAAGGCTGAGACTGGACGTGCTCAGCCTCTCCAAATTTCAGTCTTATCTAGCATTTTTTCTAAGTCACCCAGATAAATTATCTCAATGTCCTGGTAAAGTGATTCTCTTGTCCAGGGACTCTGCAGAGATCCAATTTTTTTTTTTCCACATCTGACACACAATTATGAGTTCAAGTGCTAAGACTGATGAAAAGAATTTTTCTTCTTTTTCACTGATTTAATTTTTGAGAATGCCTAATGCTGTACCAAGAATTTCTAAATAAAAGTAGCTTTAAAAACACTGTGTTAGCAAGAGTATGGTAAATTTATTTCAGTGTGCAACAAGCCACATAAAGAAAAAAGAAACACAGTGAATCTGAAAATAACCTTCCTGTAGAATTAGAAAAGTGGAAGAAAGGCTGGAGAAGGAGAGACACACTAATTCATCTTCTTGCAAATCATATAAGAATGTGACATATTAATTTGTACTTGAACAGATTATTTCACTCTCCAGGGGAAAAAAAAAGTTTTCTATAAATTTTTTTCCGTAGATTAAATAAATGAGCTAACAAATTATAAAAGAAAAAAATGAACATATTTAACTTTTACTGCACTCAAATTCTGAATTAGACACATGGTTCATTTTCATTCATGTCCTCTTTCTGTAATATAAACGTTCTGCAAAAGCAGCAAAACTGCTCTTTGCTGCTGCCTTCAAGTGGAAGTTTCTCCGTGTATTCTGCAAACATTTCAGTCCAATTTAATTCAGTGAAAACTGAGGCACACAGAGTCAGGCACTGAGGCCTCTGTTGGACCCAGGAGCCGAGCACAGAGCCTTCAGTATTCCATCTGCACACCCATCCCATAGCCCTCTTCCCTCCTGCCTGCCTAGGTACACTTTCAGGGAAAAAAAAAAGGCAGGCAGAGCACGAAGCATCCTCTGACAGGCTCAGAGAACAGATGTGCTCACTGAAAACACTCCAGATGCCAGGAACACGAACCAGGTTCGGATCAGGAAATCCTGACTGCCTCCAGTGAGGGGTTAAAGAAGGATAATTGTGTACATTTGCTGTTTGTTGCTCAAATAGCACTTCCTTATGACAATATGCATTACTTAATCTGCAAAGGTCAATGGATTGCTCTTTAGCTCCTTCCAAATGCCTGTGCAATGAACTTTGTCATTTTTAATACACATTTCTCAGCAAAGAACTGGTGGTACAGGTTTGAGGCTTAAAATGGCTCTTCAGCTGCAAACACCTTTCACTGCACTGTATTTCCACACTCCCCACACAGCTTTAGAAGGCCTAAGCTGAGACTCCCCTGTAGTCTCACTCCCAGTTTGCACAGAACCTTGCACAAGCTAAACAATAAGAAGTACAGTTATTAATTTCCTTTTAATCCTCTTGCAATATAAATGATCAGCCAAAGTACTGAATGTGCAACACAAGTTCAAAGAGATGTAGGAAAACTGAGCTCTGTTATCAACCTGCAATGTGGCCATGGTTAACAGCAGTTTGAGGGAGCAACTTTACTCTGCATTAGATCACTTGAAAAAAGAGGTGGAAATATTGCAGGTCAAACTGCATAAATGCCCAGAGAATGGTATGAAGGAGCACAGCCCTAATCCTGGGAGCTGAAGCACACAGCTGCTGCTCCCCTTTCCCCCATGTGGTGCTCCACTGGAACCAGGCGTGGTGGTGTGGATACCCAGAGCCCCAGGTTTGGGATATATTCTGACCCAGTGTGGATAGTTGGAATAGCACTAGAAATCTCCATGCAGCACCAGGACAGCAGGGTTTAACTTAGCAGGTAGTGGAATGCACAAGCACAGCACAGAGACAAGACTGGGGAATTAGGCTGCTGGCAAGTAGCAGCTGAAAGCTGATTGAACACAACAGATTGGGCTTTCAGACTGGACAGATAGGCAGCAGCTATTTAAATGGAGTATTAACAGTTTTGCTCTTAATTATTTCCAAACCTTCCAGCTAATGCAAACTCAGTACGACATGTATTTTGGCCTCATTTAATTATTTGTTGTTTCTGTGTGAATCCAGTTAAAAGAAGGCTGAGTGGTTTGTTGAGAATTTCTGCCTCTTTAAAATCGTTCTCTTAAGTGCTCAGCTTACTTCTGCAAGCAGCTGTCATGTAAGTAACTGAATCTATACCTCACAAAAATGGTCACTTTCTCCATTTCAAGTGGAATTTCTTTCTGAAATGACACTGCCCTGCAAGCCAACAAATGGTCACCACTCTGCCCAGTGGCAGGTGGAAGGCCATGGAACTCCAGAGCTAAATACGGAAACTCTACGCCTTCAGAAAAGGGAGATTCCTGTCTTGCCTATCTTGCATCTTACTTTTTGATCTGGGAGGAGCTGACATTGAGGCATTTCTATGTCTGGAATAGCTTTTACTAGAATTTTCTGGAAGTATTTATTAGGAAATTTTATCTCAGATCCTTGCATAGTTAGTCATATGAAGGCCACAGCAGCTGGTTTACACCTCAAAGAATAAACAATTACTAATAAAAATGTCAAACCCCTCCCAAACATCTCTGAAACAAGAGAATGACCTTCCAAAATATGTTTGAACAGACTGCTTTAACGCAGCTATTTCCAAAGGAGCTCTG
Source organism: Falcunculus frontatus (assembly GCA_013398115.1). Classification (NCBI taxonomy): domain Eukaryota; kingdom Metazoa; phylum Chordata; class Aves; order Passeriformes; genus Falcunculus; species Falcunculus frontatus. The sequence continues at coordinate 406,778 of VZRV01002663.1, forward strand.
TTTTCATATCTGTACTTTCTATACATCCTCCTTAATACACATTTTGTATCGAATACCTGGGATCTCTCATCAATACTAATCCAATATGGATCCAGACACACAATAGCACCTGTGACAGATGGGACAGAATGTCCTACATGACATTTATTCAGCTTGTGAGAGGATAGACATTTAAAGATTATGGCAGCATAAAGTAAAAAAGGTCCATGAAGCCAACACGTGGTCCAGCGTACGGAGTGCTGACTGGCACAAAGCCAATCCATCCCAAAATCTGACACATATTTTTACTGTCATGGTGAATTTATAGCCTGAGATTTTTATATTCTCTTCATCAAAAAAACCCCCCAAAAACAACGAAACCCAAAACTCCCTTCAATTTCTGCTTTCTGTTTCATCGCACTTAGGAGAAGGAAAATGTCCTCTCATTGAATTGAAGTGAGAATGAATTTAACTGAGCCTCTTTGCTAATCAGAATAATTGAATTGATGCTTCTTTGAGTCAAAACAGCAAAAAAATAAACTACTGGTACTGCTTTGGTGTATAATGGCTTTCAGATCTCTTGTTTGGATGATTCAGAAGGAATCAAAATGTACAGAAAGAGTAACAAAACCCAGTCTTGTGTCAGCCAGGATCAAACAAAAGGATTAATTTGTATGTCATGGTTTCCAGTGGCAACCACAGTTTTTCAAGCAAAAATTGTTAATGGATAGGAGATTAGGGGTTTGATTAAAAAAAATTGGACATCACATTTAGTAAGAGTTGAGATGAGTTGCACACATCCCATGCCACCTGGAAAGACATCTCTTTCCCATCAGCCAAGACGTCTGTATAGAAAGAAACAGAAGCCACAGAAATTGTTCATGGCTGCAGCACATCATATCCAGCATAAAATGGCTATAAAATACCCCCAATTCCAGTATTTTGAGGCCTTAACAGGTATCACAAAACCATCCTAAAATTGTCTCAACATATGAGAATACTGAATGCTCCAAGTTTTCTTAGGGAAGATGAGTGTTCCCAGGCTTTGAAGGAATACCTGCCAGATTCCCACGGCTCGGTGATTGAACATTTTTTTTTTTCAAAGTGGTGCTTGCCTTTAAAGATCAGTTTAATCAGTGGAGATCTCCCAGCTTTGCAGAGCAGCAGGGAGTTCTGCACAGCAAATATGAATTAGCAAATCCACTTATCCCTTCCTACAGTTGTCATAAACAGGTGCTACATGAACACAGGCCAGAAACAATTCATGTCTTTACCACTCTCAATGAGATTTTCATTCGTCTTTCTTCTTAGTTTTTTTTTTCTGTGACATTTGAAATGAGCAGACTCTTGTATCTGCAAGGTAATCAAGTTCACATTTGGGAATGGTACATGAACTGAACACACTGCCCCGAGGCTCAGGCCTGAAGGAATTTCAAGTGTGCAGAGATGGAATATGCAAAGACAGGAATAGGAGGTGGTTTAACCCAGCAGGCAGCTAAACACCACACAGCCCCTCACTCACACCACTCTACACCAGCTACTGGGAGGAAAATTAACTCTATCTCAGGCAACACCAGGACAGAGGAACATGGTGCCATTGCTAACTGTGAGAAGGGAAGTGCATTTTTGGCTCGGGGAGGCAGAGGTGAATGTAAAATGATGTGATTTGGAACACCAGTGCTTCTCCCCCCTTTGCACAGGTCTGAAGAGCACCACAAGTGTTGTTCCAGTTCAGTGCTGCCACAAACTCCCCAGGTGAAGGCAGCACCAGCCAGTAGTGGAGTAGCAAGAATGCTCGTTGCGTTCTTTCAGCGCTGCAAAATTTCTGGCTGCCACACCTAAATTATTCCTGGAGTACCTGGTGCTCCTCCTCCCACCCCTTGCTTGGCTGACTGAAGCTACAACACGGCCCTAATTTTGCAGCAAGTCTCAACAAGAACAGTAAACAGTCCCCAGCATTCCTGGCACACAGAGCAGACAGGAGCAAGAATTGTCTTTTAGCAGTTGCCATCCAGAAGAGACAGAATAGATTTTCCAGTTAGGAATTCTGGATAAAAGCAATGAACCCCAGATAGACAGTTTGTACTGTACCTTCTATTTCAGCTACAGATGTGAAACAGATTCTTGAATTTGCAGTCCGAATACAGCAGGACAATGTCTGATAATGCTTTTGCTTTCTCTTTCAATCCAAGCTTCTTTTCACTACTCCATTGAAAGCAACATTACACAAATGTGTCCAAAAAGCACAGCATGGAGCTGTATGTTTTTCACATTTCCAGCGAGAAAATTAGATTATTTAATTTTTCATTTTATTTACTCATCCTCTGATATCTCATATTTATCTCTTTGCCTGCCTATCACTATATTGGAACTGAATTTTGTTACTAAATGCCATTAATAGGGCAGAGAAACAAAGTGCTTACCCACACGTGCCAGTGTTAGAATTAGAACTGTATTTCTTAAAATTCTAACCCAGTGTTGGTTAACAAAAAAGTCAGAATCTTCATCTACTATGCAGTTGGATTCTAAACATTATTTTGCCCAGTTCAAAGATCCTGTATTATGTCTCCAGCTGGCTTTTTCTTAGAGCTGTACAGCTGGAGCACAAAAGTGTTCTGAAATGTCCCAACTGAATTTCAAATGAATATCAGGAATAGGCAAAGATATACATGATACATGCGGAATATGTGTCTAGGGAAATCACAGATCTAGTTTCCACTAGTTGGTTATACATAAATTATTTAGGCAGTCAGCCTGTTGATTAGCTGGAGGCAAAGATATCTATTTTAGGTGTACTTATGGTCAGGATTAACTCATGAAACTTGGATGGCATCACCCATAAAACGGCTAAAGTCATTTCAGCAACCTCATGCAAAAATTAGATAGTCTCTTTTTTACCACTTTTAAATTTTTTAAAATTCTTTTTTACTTTTCCTTAACAAATAGGACATGATTTTTGAAAATCATGTGATAAATGTCTTACAAAACCACACTAGAAACTATTTAGGGTGACAGGAGAAGAAAGAGGACTGGGAGCCAGGAGACCATTTCTATTTCTAGTTCTGCCATAGACTGTGTGACTGTGACTTTGAACCTCAGCTCCCGTTTTTGTGAAATGGGGATGACAATCCTGTTCTCTCAGGGATATTCTATAATGTAATTTTCATTTTCTTTAAGGTTTATGAAATGCTCGAGACCCTTGATTAGAAGCTGCAAATGCAAACAATTAATCAAGTAACAGTAACCACAGCATCAGCACTACTATTATTATTGTTAGTAATAATAATAATAATGTTTGTTAATGAAATTAATATCAAATTATAAGCTCACTAGCATTTTTCTGACAAAGAGCCCAACCTGCACAGAGCAGGAAAATCATTGTAGCTCACTTCTAGGAACAAGAATGCTGCCGGCAGAGTTTCAACATGGGAGTAGAAAAGAATTCTTTAAGTTCTCCATCTGAGCAATTGTAGGTGGTAAAAATGAATATCTTTTCAATAATGCTTTGTGACATGGGAGCAGAAGCAGCTTTAAGAGCTTAACAGTATTTTTAAATTATGACTCAGGGGAGGTTTTCTTTTTCTAACAGAACTGGGGGAAAAAAACCCACCCAGGAGTTAAACAATCTTTTAGAAACCCAAAACCTTGAAATAGAACAAGAATTGTAGGTCAGGATAATTTGAGTTCATGTGCAACACCATTGACATATAATAAATCTATGCATAAAAAGCAGAAAAAACCAGATGTCTTATATTGGAAGCATTGAGTTCTGAGAGATAAACTGTAAGAATTTCTGTTTTGTGAGTGACCAAAACCTACCACAGGTAATTTGGGAGCTTAAACCCCTTCGAAAATCTGTCATTTTTGTGACATACCTAGATAGATTGTATTAAGTGGTAGAAATGAGGTGAGGAAATGGAAGCATAGGAGATCAATATAACCTTTATTCCACTAAAGAAAAACATGTTAGTTTGGTTAGAGTCCCATTAATAGAGAATGAAGGCAGTCCAGCTGGTTCTTTTTTCCTCCTGAATGGCCCATGTTAGGAAGCATTTGTGAAAACCTTAGAAAGGTAGGGGAAGGTGACAGACACACTGTACCCACTAGTCTTACCACAAAAATATTGCCTTTTAAAAAACAAAACCCATGTGGATTGTGGGTTACACAGATTTCTGAGGGTTCAGACTGGAAGACTTTAACTGGTAAACCAAAAAGAGCTCTAGGTTTCAATCCCTCTTACTTCATGACAGAGAGAAAAAAAAATCACCTCAAAAGGATTTCATATTAAATAGCATTTTGGAAATTCTATTTAATATACCCCATAACCAGTAGAAGAGCTTGTTTGATGGCATACAAAAATTTTATCAGTGTCTGAAAACTGAAGTGTGCTACTTCACTGTATTACTAATAACCACCTATGAGTTTGGAGGAAATCCTCCACAAGAAACACAGAAACTTCAGCTTGTGTCATATCACAAAGTGTCACATATCTAAGAAAAGTGGTAGTCATGTGCCATCAGTCCCAAACAATGCCTGAAAATGGAGTCATCTCCATGAGTAAGAAAAGCTGTTCAATCTTACATTATTGCCACTCACCTACATGGAGTGCACCTGCAAGTCTTCCTTTCAATCTTGGAAAGTCAGAGAGAGTGTGACTTTTCCTTGTGATTCAGCAGATACATGGAATGACAGAAGCCCGTGGCATGGTGGAACTGTTCATGGCACCGTGCAAGAACTCTGAAAAAAGGGAAATATTTCTCGTTGTACAAACACCTTGATTACTGCTGATAGGGTCAAGGGATTAAAAAACGAAAGAAGTTTTAAAAACAAGTAATTCAGATGGCTCACTTAACCAGAGTCTTACTGTACAAAGCCTGAGTAACTTTTTGCTCAGGAAGTGGTGGCCTATGACCACCACTAAAGCAATTCAACTTTTTATTGCACAATTGAGTGCACCCTCTGTAGCACTATGAAGTTCTACAGGTAAGTACTACACAACACAATCACAGCTATGACACCCCATCACCTTGTTACAGATATAAAATACAGGGCAATTCTGTAACACCCTACAAACAACAAACTACCACTTTATAAACATCGTGCTCAGCCATGCAGCCTCCTACAAGCTTGGTAATATCCCCAGCCCCATCTACAGAGAGCAAAACTGAGATCCAGAAGCCCACAAGGAATATTTACACAAGGAAAAAAAATGGCAGCAAGCTGCCAAATTAATCAGAATTAGACCTTAATTAGATGGAAAAATCAGGTCAGGATGAGATAAGAATTCAAATCATGTGGGCACCAACCAGTGCTTTATTTCTAAAGTTGCTGTGCATTTTTTAAAATAACAGTCCAGATGATTTCTTTTCCAGGGAACTGACTCACCATCAAAATAAGAAATTATTTTTTCAGATATGGATAATGGACCTTGGTTCTGATAAAATGTTTCTCTCTCCCATACTCCTAGATTTCGTACTGAAACCAGCAAGGGATACACAGAAAGATTTTTCCAAGCAAGGAAATGGAGATTATTGTGGCAAATACTCTAATGGAGTCTTCGGAGATGAACCAAATGGCAATGAATAGGATATAGAAATAAAATAAGAAATCTACCAAGCCAAACTGTGATCTCTCATAGTTACTGTCACTGAGATCAGACTCTGTCTCGCTGCCTCTTTTACACTTCCAAGGCAGCAAGGAGCTGCTTTGTGCAGGAACAGAGACCCAGTTCTAGAAATCTCCCAGCAGCAACACCATCCTTTGTGTTCACAGTCTCTCAGTCTCAGTAGAAGTCAAATTCTACCTGCTGCTGATACAGGAACGCACATTGCCTAGGAATAAAAATTATCCAGAATAAACTCATATTATCTTAATTATCAACGTTCAAACTCATATTTTATCACTGATTTCTTTGCTGGGTTTGTGTAACTCTTTCACCTCAGTATTTTTTGTATTTTGCTGTTTAATCTATAAGCTTCTTAAAGGGGGAGAGAGGAAAAAAAAAAAACCCTTGACATAATACCATGAATTCAAAGAGCAAGCTGACTGGAAAAAATAGTTACTATATTTAAACTGCATTATCCTATGACAGAACTGCAGATTTAAAACCTTTCCACTTTGATACAGCACTTTTGCAGCATTTTAATATGCCTTAGTAGATTTCAACTGGCTGAAACATTTTAATAACTGTAATTTCAGAGGAATAAAATAGTACTGTGGGAGGAAGAAACAATGCCCCCATTTGTCACTCATGAAGACTTGTATTTGAAATCAGCCAGGGTGACGAGAGCAATGAGTTTGGTGGTCTCAACATAAGCCCCATTAGGCAATTAGCCAGTCTGCAAAAATCATGACATAATTTGGCACAATTAGGCAGAATATTCTCACTTTGTCTATGTTCACTGAAAGAGATCCCACTGCAGGTCAGCATTCATGTGTATTGGCTCAACGACTGGCATTTTATGTTGTGCTCTTCCATGCTGAGTTTAGCTGCACTCAAAACTATTAATCTTGTTTGAAAATGGAGCTACAAAACATATGTGTTTGTGTACAGCAAGAGACAATTCACATTATGACCAGTAACTCTGCTGTGAAGCTGCTTTGCAGCAGTAGGGATGACTTAATGTTATTGCAATTTGAAGGAAAGCATCCTGCAGTCCTCTCTCAGGCCAAATTCCCATTTACTTCAATTAGTAAGCATTACAGGAACTGTTTTAATGCTGCTGCCTGATGTGTTGGCTGCTTCTTCTTAATATATTACAGTGAAAAAAGATAGTAGGCCAAATGTGCAAATATATACTTCCATTATGTGAATGGAATTTCAACAAGGCCAAAACTGCCCCATTTTGTTGTGTTTCTTTCCCAGGTACCACTCTGAGGGGTTCCACTCTTAATAACAAGCTGCAACTTTGCAGCAGCAAAATGAATTAATTTCCTTCCTTTAAAGTGGAGAATGTAAAGCTCTCTGCACCTGCTGGAAGAATGAATTGCCTGGAAGCTTTCATGGACTCATTTGCTTCAGGCAGAGCTGAGGTGCTGTCATACTGATTTGGGTCAAAATAACCATCTTTAGATAACCATCTCCTTTAGATAACCATCTCCTTTAGGTAACCATCTTCTTTAAGAGGCAAGACAAATGCCATGGAAAGCGTTATGAATCCTTGCAGAGCGATAGGAAACAACACTGATTTCAAGTCACAATTCTAAATTTGTATGATCTCAAGTGATGCCAAATTTAGCAGGTACTGCTTCTGCTGCAGTGTCTACATGGGTATTTGTAGCTCGTTCTGCACTGTGCTGTCTAGACCATGAATTGTATCTGCAAATGTTTTTCAAATGTGTAGCTGTCAGAGGATTTGGAAGGCATCACCTGCAAAGGGATCCTCACTGGCCAGCAGCAGTGGTCCTGCACTTCTAGGGAAAGACAGGGAAAGGACTGTGAAGGAAATGCAGAGGTTATTCTGCTCTGGAAGAGAAAGAACTGTAGAACAGTCCTTAATTCAGTCATTCTTCTCTCAAAATTCAGCGAGCCATAACAGAACACGTGACAGAAATAAACACAGGCAGAGGACTGTGCTTCCAGGTTCTTTCCAGATTTTATATAGGGTGGAAAAAAGGGGGAAGAATCGAGTCCTCTGTACTGAATGGATGAGAGAGAAACAACGAATGGGAATTGTCAAACTGTAGCTGAACTAGTGAACCCCAGAGAATGCCAAGAGTTCTCCAGGATTTGCTAGAATTCAGACTCTGTTTGCCTTCCTAGCAGCATTTCCTCCTGTTAACAAGTTAGATAGAAAAAACACAGTATCTACTTTATTTTACCCTCTGCCAAGATCTAATTGCATGTGCCATGCCTCTGGTATGCTTAAAATAATTTTCCATAAGGCCTTTAGGAAACAGGCACAAAAAGAAAACCAAGAATGACACAGGAAATAAAACACAGGGAGAAATAATATGAAATGTGACCTGGGTTTCTTTCTAGTATCACTTTGTTTTGAAAATTGTTAGAGATGCTTAATTGTAATACTTTAAAATAGTAAGAAAATGAAAGGCAGGACTTTCAAGTCCTTTACATGTGCACTTGTATATGAAGGCTAGTAAGTAAGCTTGTGTGTACAAATATTGCTTGGTAAATGTATTTTTACAGAAAACTTATATATAATGTAGGTTTTATTAATGTGGTAGAAGGGAAGAAACTACTCATACAGATACACTGAGCTGTTAGTGAAATACATTAATTCAAGTAGCTGGTATTATTCCATATAGAATTATTGTGAAAATCCTGTATTTTTAATGTTGCATATACATATATACATGTTTTGGGGATGGTGGCATCATGGGTTCATATCATACCAAGAAAACTATTAAAACTGGTTAAGAAATTACAGTAAATTGTATAAACTACATACACCTGTCATGTTGACATCCTTCACCTCTGTAACAGGGTAAGTCTATTTAGGTGTAGTGTGAGATATGAAAAGCAACATAACTGTACTGATGCAACATTTGGCCATGCTGATTAATCCTGCTGATAAGCAAGATGAAATTAATATGGGCATGGTGTGGAATAAGTAATTGCCTTACCTGAACTAGGTCATCAGATCGAGCTCAGGAATTTTCATTCAGAACTGCCCTGTGAAGTGTTGGCTGTCAAGTTATCCTTCCTTGGACCTTGGCCATTCACAGAGGGGTCTTATAGAGCAGTTGTACTTTTGTTAGAAAGCATATAGGGTCACACGTACCCCAGAACACCATAATTTGATATGGGCTGTCCCCTCTCCATCCCTTTCCTAGCACAGAGGGAAGACTAAGATATTTCATTCCAGATCAGACATGCAGTTTCTTATAGCGTGGTGCTGTGGGTGGTTTATAAGTGGTGGAAATGCAGATTGTATGTAGGATCTGCATTTATGTAAGCCAGCACACATGTAGGGATCAGCTTTGGTATTTGCACACGCATTCGTACACAAGAACACCGCTCGGAACCAAGTTTTAAAGGTGTTTGTGCTGCGTGCTGAGCTGCTTGCTGTTGTGCGTGTGTGTTGCAGGTGTTTTGATGTCAGCTGGCACCGATTTCTCTCCGGTTTGTGTTCACTGAAGTTCCCGTAAACTACCGGGTGGGATTGGATGGATCAGTCAGTTTTCTGTGTCCTCTGTCGGTTCCTGTGCCTGTGCCAGAGCCGAGATATGGTGCAGAGGAAAGCTGGTACCTCACCCCACACCCGCGCTGGAATCACAGCGTGCAGTTTATTCCTCCTCACGTTATCGCCGGGGCTGAGTGTGCTGTCACTGGGGTGTGTGCGACGGCAACTGGGGACACTGCTCAGTGCCAGCACAGGGCAGGACCTCTGGGAAGTGACCCCCTGTCACAGCAGCGAGGCACATGGCCCTCACCTCTGCACACTCGTGATGGATGAGGCTCCTGTCACGACAGAGGCTGGTGCAGCCCCACAGAATCACAGTCTTTAGGGTTGGAAGGGACCCCTGATATCACCCAGTCCAACCCTCTGCCAAGGCAGGGTGACACAGGAACGCGCCCAGGTGCGTTTGGAATGTCTCCAGACAGGGAGAATCCACGGCCTGCCTTGAGAGTCTCACCCTCACGCTCTGACTGGATGATGTTCCTGTCGCGACAGAGCGCGCCAGCCCCACAGACACTCTTTGACCGGATGATGCTCTTGAGGTGGGGGCCAACCCCACACTCACCCTTGGACTGGATGAGGCTCCTGTCACGACAGAGTGAGGGCAGTGCTCACAGGACGGCTGGCGCTCCTGTCGCGACACGCGCCGCTGCAGCTCCGCGCCAAGACCCTTATNGCCCGGATTCCCGCCCCGAGCCCCGGCCCCGCCAATGAGCGGCGTCCACATGCCGCGGCGGCGAGAGAGCACCGGGCGGCCCCCGAGTTACATTAGAGCCGCCGCCGCCGCTGCGCGACCGGAGCGAGCGGAGGCAGCGGCGGGGGCGGGGGAGCCCG